>VZTL01015390.1:10705-93078 GCA_013400535.1 Scopus umbretta
AAAAAAAAAAGAAAGAGGCAAAAAGTCTTTAGCTTGACCCAAAACCAAATCAAGGCCAATTTTTCTGAAGGAAATAAAACAGCCAATCTGAAGTACAAAGGTTCCCAAGTTATTTTTACACTAGAAAGCTTAAGAGGAACCATATGACCACACAAGAAACTTGAGGGCAAAAAAATTAAGAATAGAGTGGTAATTATACAGGCCATCAGCCTCCATGAAGCGCTTGATTTTGCAATGAGCTACATTCTCGTAGCACTTTGCATGTGACTTCTTGTTTACTCCTTTGCAACAAATTCTCTTATGCAGACAGCATTATATGACCGTATGATCAAACTGACCTTCAAAGCAGATTGTGCTCTTTTTTTTTTTTCCAGCTGGGGGTTCCAGGTCATGTGAAGGTTATTATTGCAAGAGTGCAGAGCCATCAGACTACTTCAGCCTAGGCTTCCTTTCCAATTCTGCTTTTGTGAAGAAAGCAGAAAAAGAAACTAACACAAGACAACTGCGGCTCAGCAAAAACTACGATTTCCTGAGGCAAAGATGCTTTTCCACCTCCATGGCTTCCTCCTGCTGCTAACAATTGATGGGACAGGGCTGCTTTAGCCGCGTTTCCAGAATCCTGTAATGGAAAGCAGCTGTCCCTATCCAAAGATTGCACCAGACATCTCCATAATTCTTCTAGTGTCTTCTTTTGGTCAGTCTCATTACTCAATTTTCCCACTATTGATGTGTTAACACCACCAGCAACCACAGAACTCTACTGAACATACTTTTTCCTTAAACTCCCAACACTAACTTGAGGAGGTTTGCATTGCTATTTGCCACTCAATATAGACTTTTCATTTGTTACTTGTCAAAATATGAACTCCAGGACTTTGTATTCTACTGAGTTGAGCTGCGTGAGCCACACGTTTCAATCTGAACAGGTCACTTACTTGAGCATAGGGCAGGCCTAAGAGAAAGGATCTCCTTTTCTTTCCCCAAGCAGTACAGAACTGGACAAACTGAAGGCATCCAACACCATCTGAAACTCTGAGTTTTACAGAACCATTCAGATGACAATGGAAGGTCTCAAGTCTCTTTACAGAGCTATCTTCAGAAAGCAACAAGGGTCACAGCGAATCTTGCCTCCACCATAAATATAGTACCACCTAAGTAAATTGGGGAGGGGGAAGCTTCCCAGCATTTTGCATTAATAAATGCAATTACAACATAAGATACTCAGTTATTTAGTTAACAAGGTTAAAGCATTTAATACCATTACTTCATGTCCATCAGCCAATACCTTTATTCTGAAAGCTCACTTTAAATAACAAATATGTCTCTGCTTCTCTACAGTGATCTGATGAAAAAGCCAGCAGCTAATCCAAATTCCATGAGTACATACCTATATTTGCCCCTTTATTAAAGACTTTTAAAAAAAAAATTTGCGATCATGGCTTACACTTCCAGGATTGCTGTATCTCCCTATGTCTTTACGTACACCAGCTTTAACAGCTCCTTTGGGGAGGATTCATGGAACTGGTAATAGGTTTTGTAATTTCCACCTTCTGTTTTCTAGTTCCGAGAGTAATCGAATCCAGTCACTACTGCTGTATCTATCTGGCAACTATTTGTTGGCCTCCATGAAATGAGTTGGAAGTTTGATTTCCGTTCTCAGCAGGCATGTTTGCGTGATACAGATGACTGCTGTAACTGGCAAATTGGAAGCAATTTCAGCTGGGATTCCTAGCCTTAAATAAGGACATGAACAGAACTTGTCTCGCCTCCAGAGAGGTCTCTAACAGGCTTGAGAAATGACAGCACAAGATCAGAGAGTTTGGATTTCTGCTGTCGTAAGATGCACTTTAAAGTACATTTCATCTTTCACGGCTATCAAACTGGCACCCATGTGAAATTACTAACAAAAATAAAACAAGTCATTGTGAAAAAAAATCTTGAGGCAAAATAAGCTCTATCACTCCCCAAAACTCCTTTCTACTTCTGCTGCATTTTGATTGGAATACATGAGTTATTTTATTTCTTTCTGACATCTCCACACCCCCTATGCCAGAAGCGCTCACTGATCTTCATTCTGGTAATGCTTATTTGGTTCCCCATGACGGGAGCTGGTGTAATACCATCAGCCACTGAAAGATCATTAGTAGCGTTCTAGGTAAGTCCACAAATTCTGTTGCATGAGGCATTTCAGAACCAAAATACAAGTTACCAGGTTAGTAGAGGCTGAACATATGACTAGGCTAAGATTAAAAACTTTATTTTTTTTTTATACAAAACAATAATAAATCCAAGCAGATAATGAACTAAGTGTGTCTTCTCATTTTCCACCTTTTCTTCTTTTCTCAATACAGTCTATCCACAGTTCAATGTTAAACCACTCCATATTCAGCAAAAACTATGAGGTTTCCATCTTGTATCCATGTTTTTCTAATTCAGCTCTGTATAGAAAAAGAGATATGTATATTAATACATAAAAATAAATTACTGTCAGACACTTGCCTTTAAAAAATTAAATATACTGCACAATATACAATCATTTTAGAATATGAACATGTCATACTGCTTTTTGGTTCATACCAATAACCTTAACCTCACTTACTCTATAGTTCTTCAACTTCAGCTTAGTATCTTAGATCACCAGAAGTGAATTCTAAGTGAGAAAACCAAACACTTATTTTAATCAGGTATTGTCCTCTGTCCCACCATGGCTTAAGTCAAGTGGGGAGGGGGAAGCTTCCCAGCATTTTGGCACAAAGAAGCACCTGTGAGCCTGCAACAACTCCAGATGCATTAGAAACAAAACCCAAAATATTACCTTATACCAGTTATTCTCAAGATTTCCTTAAACCAAGTAAGCTCACTAATCCGAGTGATTTAAATGCATGTACTTCCAAAATAATTTTAGCTTTTTCTTTGTTTTAAATAAAAATACCAGAGTGCACTATTTTTAAATCTTTGTGCAATACACCTTCCAGTGAATGATTCTAAGGGGAAAGGATTGCTTTGTTCCCCTTAGCTGCAGCCAGGACAGCAAGCCAGCAACCGCAAACGTTATCGCTCCTGCCCTGTCCCTGCTTTGCTTCTCATCTGCCTCCAAACGCACCAGCTGGAACTGCATCCTGTTTTATTTCCTAGTCTTAGTACATGTGTATCTAGCTAAAATAGTCCAAATCTCTAAAAATATTTCAGGTTAGTTTACATACTTAGTAGTGGACTTTTAGAAGTTGAGAACTGCAGCATTTTCTTTCTAAAGATGAAATAAAAAAGCTGCAACCAAGCAACATTGCAAACCAGCATTTTAACACTAATATATGGCCACCAATACTACAGGCTACAATTAAGGCACAGGTTTTCAAGATCTGACTATGTTTATCAAGAATTACACTATCCGTTGAAAGTCTGTTTTACTACCTATGAACTCGTTTCCCAATATTACAGTTTAACCGCCTTTCAACCTTATAACAAACAACTGTACCAAAGACTACTTTTGTATCTTCTTACATAAGGGATCGCTTTTACCCAAGTACAACAAGGGAGATCAACCCAGGAACTGTTTAATCAGGCTGTATTACAGATAGTTTGCTCCTCGTGCAACATACCGAGGGATTAATTATAAAATGTTGAGTTTGTATTGACGCTTGCAACAATTTAAATTATAATTACACGTCAGTAAAGGATTAACTGAAACTACAAGTGACAAACAAAGAGGATTAAACAACTGGATTAGAAATATCCAAATGGCGATCACTTTTTTTAAAGCACATTATGAACAATTACTTTGCTACTGTTGCTCATAAACAGCATGCTCATCACACGCAAGAAAGGAACCTTAACATTAACACAGATAACTGATCTCTGGAAAATTCATCCACTTAGACAGAGAACAGCAAAGTTATTTGAAGGTATAGAAAAAAAAATTTACACCACCACATTTTTGTATACCACATAGCATAGAAGAGATAATCTTGGATCCATTGCCATTAACCTTTGCAGTACAATCCAGAGTTTTCACACACAGGTAGAAAAGTCCTTAGAAAACGATTTATTCATGTTACATTGAAAAAGCGTCAACTATATCACAATTTGCAGAGATCTTTGTACTAAGTTGCGTAACACCGCAAAAGCCCGAACATATCAGTGACTTTAGGCATGTATCAGGGCTCACAGCACAATTATTAAAGATGAAATACTGATCAGTACTTCACACTGTGCTATAATCCCTTAAGTCTGGTTATTTCAGTTTCAGATCTCCATTTTTAAAAGTAAGCAGATTTCAAACTTTCAGACATTAAACAATGCCATTTTAAACATTTTACCCATCATCTATAACAGCGAGTTAAAAATAAAATTACCTTAACTGATTGGAGAAATCATCTTCGACATTGTCATCATCCCAATTGTCTTCCCAGACGTGCGCATCTTCATCTTCATCTAAACCAGTCCAATCTAAAGACAGGAAAAGAGGTCTAAATATTCTATGCTGCATTGCTTTGGTACCATATATTATTTACAGATTAGCTCAGCCTCTGGGTGAGGTAGACTTCAGCTGATAACAAATTTCTTTCCTTAACAAAAAAAAAGTCTGGATCATATTTAAGTGTTTATGAGAACAAAAAGCACAGCAAGATCTAAAAAAAAAATTTCCCATAATTTCTTAAATTCTAATAAAAATACAACTTGGTAAAGAAATCATTACACACTTGACATCATGCCTTGCAGGATTACACATTCATAAGCGACATTTTGCATACAAATGGACAAGCTGTAGCACCACTGTAAAAAGAAAGCGATATTGAGTACTTAAATACTAAAAGCTCAACAAAAAGTGTACAATTCCAGGTTTGTATTTAAATACTTTACTTTTTTTAATCAGGAAAAAATATGTGTATCAAATGCTTTTGCCAAAACACATACACAGAGATCCTCGGTTCACTCACATCAGATGCTGACAGTCTACGGTTAAAGGCAAAAAAAACTTATCTGTGATGCAGAAGTAAAGGCAGATTGAGAGAGGCATCTGCCATCAGCAGTTGCTACTTGCAACCAGCTACTTCTGGGTTCCCAAAACAGCAGAAGCCGTTTCTTTACAGAGGCAAGACACTAAATGCCCATTTGCTAACTTAATTTCCATTTTTCTTATAATCTGGCACATCACCCTTGACAAATTACTGATCATCCACTTAATGCTTCATTAAAAAAAGAAAATTTTGATCAAACGAATTAGAAAAATAACAACAATTAAAAATCAGGAAGGCTCAGAACCACTGTGTAAATACAAGCCAGTTTACTTCACTGCGGAACAGTTTCTCAGTTTTCTTTTACTGACAGACACCAAATTTTTTCTAACATTACCAAAATAAGAAGCACCCCAATTCTGACACTTGTGACCTCGTATTTCTCAAAGTATGTTAGTATATTTAAAGAGATAATGCTATTCTTCCCCTTACAATTCAGTAAGCCAACTGCTGTCCATCCAGAACTAAGACCCAAAGTGACATTAAACACTGATGGAGGTATGGACAAAAAAAGCTAGTAGGGTAAAAGATTAAAAACTAATTTGCTGTGAACAACTGACTTTATAAGAATGAGGGTTGGTCCTTCCATTTTCTCCTCCTTTTCCTAACATTGACAGGCAACAAAATTAGTATTTGAGATTCACCAGGACAAGAAAATCCATTTGTAACTGATTACAGACACACACATGTAAAAGGTATTACAATTAGACTTCCCTACCCAAATAAATTATATAATGGGCATAGATGAAGGAGCACAGAAATCCTACTGGTCCTAAGGACAGCAAAAGAAGGAACTGGGAAGAAAAGGTAAACAAAAAAAGCAGTATAAAAAATGCATTCTTTTAATTTCATACTGCTAGTTGCTCAGAAGGAAGGATCTGTATCTTAGAGCAATCCACAATAAGCTTTGCCTATTTATATGCAATGGATTTTTTTTGTCAAAATAGAAAAGCTTTACCACTCATTATTTATCTGGATTTCAAAGTTACAAAAAAAAGCTCAAAACAGTTTAAAATTAACACAAAGTCAGCCTTTTCTACCTATTAACATACAAGTAGCTCAGATCTACAAATTTGAAAACAAAATCCTAGTAACTAGTAGCATCCAGCACAACAAACATCAGCTTTAATCATAAAAAGGTCAGTTCAGGAGACTGAAAACATGCTCCAAATCACACTGAGCAAAGAAGAGTCAAAAAGGCCTGTGTCATCTTCCACTGGGGAGGGGGTGGGGGCAGAGAATGAAAGTAAAGCCTAAATTATATTCTCATCACTGTAACTACAAGATTCTACAGTATCTGTATGCTGACACTATACCCCAGAATGGCATACTAAAGCTATTATTCCCAGCTACATTATATGCCTGTGACTAAATAAAAGTTAAAAATTACATAGCATTACATAGGATTGAAAATGCTAAGAGCATTCGCGAGCCTGCTGCCATTAAGTATTACCAATATACACCAAAACTACAAAATCAGTTTTGATAAACTCATTACGACTGGACTCCTTAAAAAAAATATATTTTAATATACTGATCACCAACTGCCATCTTTTGCACTTGGGAAAGGAAAGCAAGAAACAGTTTTTAGAGTAGAGAATAAAAACCTAAAAGCCTATCATGTTACACATTACATTTTACATTCTGAAAAGTACTGTACAAAAAGTTCTTAAGTGACCAATTCACATACACTTTAATGTATGATACTATACTTATGCTATATTTCAAATAAAGTGTCATATAAAAAAGGACACATCTGCTTTTGATACATAAACTTAATTTGATAAATTGTTTGAAGAAAAATTTTAAGTCGACATAAATGAAATTCCCCAAAAGCCAGAGTTTTTATCCCTTAACATAAGTTTACATTATCTAATTTCCTTTGGATAAAAACTGGGTAATAGAACACACAGTTTTTCTGCTGCATAGCAAATAGCATTTTAATATGAAAGAACAACAATTTAGCATGGGTTTGAGCACATATCTATCATGATTCTTTCCCAAGCACTGCAGATAACACTCAAAGCGGTCTGAACATTATTTATAACCTCTCCACACTATTATCTCACTTGAAGATTTAAATGGGCCTTTTTAGAGGTTCTTTTTTGTTTTTTTTTGCAAGATAGATCAGCAAGAAGCCCGATCGTGGTCACTCTTTAATAAATCTCTGTTCTACTCAGAAAGTTTGCACAGTACTTGGTTTCAGTAGCACAGCTAGATTCAAGTAGAATTAATTTCACCATCTGTAACAGCAATTCAGTGCGCTGACCAACCCAAGGTTGAGAAACATGCTTCAAAGACTTCCTTCATCCCTGCTGCCAATACTTAATTTACATTAAATAAGATAAACATTTTTTGCCTGGTTAGGAAATACACATGGAAAAGAAGGGCTAGTCTTCTCAGTTTAGTTTAGCGATCATCTCGACTACGTTAATAACTTTTGCCATCAGTAAGCACAAAAACATTATTTTTACCGGTACTGTATTATTTTTACTGATACTGAAGGATTCAGAACACCTAAGGCTTGTAACACCACAAGAAAATCACATATAATAAAGACATTAAGAAAAAAAACCCCTTACATCTCATCAATCATGTTTTACATCACTTCTCATTACTCACAGCTTGAGACAATTCCCAGAATTAAGGGCACAGAGAAAACAACCATGCCCTAATAGGGCTTTTATCAAGATTATGTCTGTAAAAGGACACCGAGTTGTTTTATTGAAGTCCAGATTTCATTTCCTCATTCAACATACTTGTACCTATGAAAAGCAAACCAACACCTAAGTATTTGTGCTTCAAAAGGTGAAGAGAATCAGCATAACTAGAAGCCCATTCTTTCCTTTTCACACTTTTCCCCACCTTACACCCAGTTTCCAGCCCTCCTCCCTCCTCTCCCTGGCGATTCTCATCTCCAGCCCCGAGACGCATCAAGTTTCTCCCGTGCTTGTTTCCTTCCAGCCCCCTCGCACAATGACAGAGCACTTCGAGCGCCATATGCCCGGCACGGCGAAACCGGCGCAGCTGGGCACAGGCAGCACGCTCGTGCTTGACCCTGACTCTGACGGGGCTGGAGCCCCGCACCTCCGACCGGGGCGCCGGGGGTGAGGGGGAGCTGGAACTCGCGGGGCCCCGGAAAGCTGCTGCCGTAGGGCTGCAGCCGTGCATGCGGAGACGCACCAGGCCGCCGTGGAGCCCCCGAGGGCTGCTCTGCGGGCGGGGGCCCGCTGACAANTCTCCGCCGCCCCCCGCGCTACCCCGTCGCCCGGCCGCCGGCTCCGCCGCCGCTGGGCAGCTCCGGCTGCAGCCGCGCCCGCGGGGAGGGAGCAGGTGCCGGGGCGCTGTGGGAAAGAAGAGGCCGTAAAGCGGGATATGCGCCCGCCGCCGCCGCCTGTACGTGCTCCCGCCCTCCCCAAGGGCTCCGGCGGCTGCCAAACCGGAGGGTCGCCGACCCGGTCTGGTGGCAGCGAGATCTAATCGCTCCGGAATGAGCCGGGGCTCCCCGGAGCTGGCTGACGTGCCGCCCGGAGCGAGGCTGAGAGAAAGACACCCCGCGTGGAAAGCGTCAAATGGATTTTCAATACCGTGGGTAGAATAAATCCGTCCGCTGCAACATGAGACGAAATTGCACAAGCCACGGCCGGTGCTGAACGCATCTGTTCTCTTTATAGTCTTCCATTATTGATTTATATTCAGCCAAAGCCTATCAAGTATCAGCCTTCCGTCCTTTTAATCTACAACCTGTGGTGGTGTGTTTTGTTTTGTTTCCTTCTGGCACTTTAACACATGGTTTTAAAACCTACATCCAATTTACTGTCTTTTAAATTCCTTGTCCATCACATCAGAGAAACAAGGAGGGAGCGTGAAGGAGAGATTATGACTGTTCAATAAGAGTTAGGATGCTACATGAAAAAAAAAAACTGCCTTGTTTTTTAAATATCCCAAAGTGAATTCATTCAACTTAATTCTAGATTCTGCTGATGATTTAAACAAAGGCAAAGTTCAACGCTTACTAGCCTGAACAAGTTTGCGCGTGTGGCGGCTCCGATGGCTTCTCTCTAGGCGATCACCTTAAACAGTACTGCCAGTTTGTTGGAGGGGTTGGTTTTTTCCCTTGCTCTGTGAGAAGCCGATTCACGAGACAATGACTTGCACAGCTGGCTTATACCATGTCCTGGATTTAAAGTCAGGGAAACAATGAGTGAAGAACTGGTATGGGGATTCGTGTATCGTTCAGTTTCAACCCAGTATAAGCATGCTCTGGCATGCGGCCACAGTTAAGGCGAGGTGGGAAATGAGCCCTTCTGCCAGATGAAAGGTCTAATTGAGCAGTCACATTTTATTTTTGTGTGATGGGAGGACTGACTGACACTGATGGTTGTGAAAATCCTGAAAACTCCGGTTTACGAAATCAGTATGTGGAATCTAGTTATAACTTGGCTGGGAGTTTTAGCAAGCCATGCATTTTGGAATAATAGATAACCTTGTTCTATCCAGAGAGTACAAGATAAAACCATAAAGTGGATAGGGGTCCGTCACATCAGAAGCTTGCAAAGATCCACAAGATCATTCAGTTACTAAGGCCCATATTCAAACCCTCTAGTTATTGCCTTACCTAGAACTAAACTATGGAGTTTGAAGCACATTGGGGAATACTGAGATGCTCAACTGCACCTAGATTAACTAAGAAAAAAATGTAACTTGGAAACTCCTAGTTTGAACAAGTAGCTTCAAGTAGCCCTGAATCAGGAAGCAGCTTGAACTTGTTTTGGCTACATTCCCTATATATTTGCTGTGGAGAAAAGACACAGCAGTCCTTTCCACCCCCTTTTCTCCTCTTTCTCTGCTGAACTGCTGGTTAGGAAGCTCTGGAGTGCCAGTGGAGAGAAAAATCTTTGCTTCCCTGGGGGATACAGCTGGCCACTGCACAGGGAAACAAGGAAGATTAAGGACTCCTGAAGCAGTGTCTTAACGTAGGAACTGACTACTGTCAGTCTCAGATCCGAGTCTTCCTTTGCATTTCCCATCTGTGGAGCTGAATATTCCCGTATCACCACTAAGCCAAATTTAATCATATGTGGTCACAAAAATTTACAGTGTCAAATTCTCCTCCTTGTAGTATAAATACAAAAATTTTTGATGATTCTTTTAAATTTGCAGTTTCTGGACTTCTGTGATTAAATAAGTATCTTAGCTCTTGTTTAAAAAAGAAAAATAAGTTTCTAGCTCAAGCAATTCGAAATGAGCTTGAAAATATGAACAAAAAGTATTTCAGATTTACCTATTTTAATTGTAAGATTGCTTTAAAATAATAATGGATTTAAAAATAAAAACTTTAAATCCATCATTTTAAATCCAATACCTCAGGTTTTGGAAGCCTGGAATTTACATTACCTTATCTAGCCTTTCTAGCAGATGCATGCATGGATGCAGACCTCACTGTAATTCCCCAAACCCTTTAAACCTCTGCTAGTAAGATCTCCAAGGGCATAGGTATATGCCATGCCATGTTTCTCTCATCAAGGTATGCCCATCCTACATTGCCTGAAGGACCTGATCTGCGAAGCGTTCTCCAAGCCAGCCTGCTAGACCTTGCAGGAAGAGCTGCCCGGTGGGCAAGGCAACAAGCTTGCCTTCAAATCTCCACTGTGTCCCAAGTTGGATTTGACCTGATGTCAAAGCTGAGTACCACAACCACCAGGCTGTTTGCTGGTTATTTGGGTGTCAGTCTTTTTCTCTGTTCCAAAGCATATTCAGGTATTTTCAGTCATGTTGGAGCAGATTTGGCAAGTAAATAAGTCAGTCTGCAACACCAAGTAGCCTACCAAAGAGAAATTCTCCTGAGAGTTGGTTGATGTGGGTGGCATACCACATCCCAGATGTATGTTCTTAACCACTGGACCAAGTAGAAAAAACTTACCCTCCTGTAGGTAGTTGTTAGAAAAGACTGATTTTAGTGCTTGTCTTGTGACTGTGATTTCTTAGCAGAGGCATGATCTTAAATCATATTTTCTTGAGGTTTCTTACTGGCATTCTTAGGTAGCTTCCTACTCAGTCTGTAGGCTTTGTATGTCCCATACCTTACTGCCCCCAGGACACATGTGAGGAACTTACTTTTCTCCACTGAGAGAAGACATCTTTGAATTCCACAAAGCATCACAGCATCTAAAAATTTGGTGATACAGTATATAATACTCAAGCCTTTTGGTGGACCTAGCCCCATTGCCTAGTCTTAA
Organism: Scopus umbretta; assembly: GCA_013400535.1. NCBI lineage: Eukaryota > Metazoa > Chordata > Aves > Pelecaniformes > Scopidae > Scopus > Scopus umbretta. Next base: position 21,960 of record VZTL01015390.1, read on the forward strand.
TTCTTTACAGAAAAGAGCATAAGGATTCAGCTGTCCAGAACAGATTTTCCAGTGTGAAGATATTTGAAAGGTTGAAAGGTTACAGGAGCATGCCCAAGCACCACGTATGATTGGAGTTTGATAGTTTCCAGATGAACCATCGAAAATAAGCATTGCCTTCCATCATCTACCCTATGCAGTCAGAGTGGGAAAAGGCACTGGTATCTAGTCGGAACACACTGATTTTTCTTTTATCCTTCCCCTGGTTTAGTCCCAAAAGGTGGCAATCTTTGCAGTCAGCAAGCCTGTATCTCATATGGACAGAGGACACACAGAGCAAGGAATAATTTTGATCCAATTAGGGAAGGCACTTCCTACATTCCCAAAACAGTGTAAGAGATCTGCTTGGTTGGAGCTGCAGCCCCTGCACAGCACAGCAGCTACATGCTAAATAGATTGGTCTTCCAGGACCTACAGCCTGACACTATTGGGTGCTTCAGCAGGGAGGTCTACACACCTGTTCCATGGAAGTTAAAGGAAAAAACTCCTATAGATTTCAGTGGTTCAGGTTATGACCATCTCTATTAAAACCTTAACTTAAATATACCTTAACTGGTAGCATGTTTGAAATAATTGAACAAGGCAATCCTGAGTAACTCATCAGTCCCTCTATTATTCTTTCCAGAGCTGCACAGCAGCTATTTACTCAATATGATTTGTTTTAATTTTTTTATTCAGCATGTTTTATGCATTAATATCAGAAAAGCCTGTCTTCCTCTTGGCAAATGTTATTGCAAGTTGTCTGGCAGGGAGGTGAGATTATGTAGATTTATTTATTCAGAGTGTAATTTGCATAAATGAAAAATGGAAATAGAGCATTTTTTCTGAATTAGAGCCTTTTTTTTTCTTCAAGGTGAAACAAAAATGTGTGTAGTACACTAGTTCAGATCTCCAGATTTTTTTTTTACGGGAACTATTAGTCATTTCAATGGCTGGGCCCATTTTCTTCGACTTGGATGCTTGAATGGCTGAAAGAATATTCTGAGGAAAAGATTAAGAAGAGGAACTAGAACAGATTGGAAGTGAATTTGCTTATAAACAGTTAAAGGTGTCCAGCTGAAAAAAAATCTCAGAGCCATGTTAATGATTTTAGACATCCTGGGTAAACTGTTGCTTTGGAGGTCTGCATGGTCCTAGGCTACCAAACAGTGCCTATTCAGAGAAATCCTATACTGCAAAGGAAATTGGCATTGTGTGTATTTGATCCAGCTAGCCTTATTGACATAACATGAAATCCGTGTGCTTTGCACATTACATGTGCACTACATGTAATGGACCACCAGCTCAGACGCATCGGGCTCAGACCAGTGGTGCCCACACAGTTTGTCTAGATGTGAGAGGGACTGTCTCTAAGTCCAGGCTGTTAGATACCCAGGAAAGCACCTAGCTCCTGAAAAAAAAAATACAGGAAAGCTTATTATCGTCGTTACCATTCAGAACACAAGAATTAATGGTGCGGTGCAGAATACCTATCCTGCATTATACAGCATATCTGGCAATCCAAGCACTGGTTAATGCATCTTGGGAATCCATTCAGAGTTGGTATTTTGTGTCTCAGGACAGTGCTGCATTTCATGCTGTAGTTTTTTTGATTAAATTGGAGAAAAAAGCGTATCCTACATTCAGTGCATCTGGATGTTAGGAATGGATTGCCCCACTTCTTTCAATAGCTCTGTGCAGCTCTGGACCCGTGGCTTTATTCCTGAGGTCAGTGCCTTTGGTTTGCCACTATTTATTCATTCACGTCTGCAGAGGTCCTCTTTTTCTCTCCAGCAACTCCATCAGTCACCAGCACCTCCTGGTAGCCCACCCTGCTCCCATAGCCCATCCTTTCTCACAGTTGACCCTCACGGAGGTCAGGATGCGATTAGGTGGCTAGAGATCATAAGGAATATTAATCATAAGGAACACTTAGATGTTGCTTTACAGACTTCCTTATGTGAAATATACTGTGGCAAGCTATCGGGTTACCAGTGGCTGAAAAAGAAACAGTTCTCCCTTTACCCTTGACAGTCAAAAGAAAGTTTGATTTATTTTCTCATTTTCAGTTAGTCTAAAGGCAGCTGGGCAGTATTGCTACAAAGCTCTAGCTGTGTGTCATTGTAATAGGGCCAATATGTTTGCTCACTTCTGCTCTCTTCCTCTGTCTAATTGTTCTATTGTCTTTCTGTTTTCTCTCCACATTTGGGCTGACAAAATGTCTCCTTGCGTTTAGCCCTCTAGCCAAAACTTAACGGGCTCCTAATCAAGAACTAGCACCACCAGCAGGCTATTTCCTGTCTTTGTTTACCATTCTCGGTATCATCTTTCTTCTCCTCTCAGTCCAGCATAGCGAATTTTCACCATTATTTTCCTTTGAATCTTTCTCTGTACAGGGTGCAGGAAGCTTCCTCTATATTGTCCCCCTTTCATTTTCTGGCCACTTGATCTCTGGCCTCCCAGCTATATATCCTGGAAGAGTAGAAGATGCATCCAGAACTGAATTTCGAAAAGCCAGGTAATCCTGGGATAGACATGGGGCTATATCAGCAGAATATTTATTACTCAGCCTCAATGCAAATTGTATTGATGTTTTGAACATATAAGGGGTAATCACAGTGTGCTTAATTACTAGGCACTGTTCATCATGACTTGCATTTCCATGCAAATATCAAGACTGTCAGGGTACAATTCAATTGCCTAAACAAAGGTTTCTAACATTGGTTGAGATGCCCTAAAACTCAGGGCTGCCTGATGTCATCTGGGAGACCTTGGCCCTTCCCAATGGCAGTTGGAGATGAGGCAAAATACCCCCGGGTTTCTAAAATGATACCAGCTGTCTATGTTTAAGCAACCAAATTGCACTCCTACCATGCATTGGAATAACTGCTATTGGTGCTTAAGTGTCTTTTTCATGTTATTGGACAACTGCCTTTGTTTATTTCTGCCAAATCTATCCTGAGAATACTACACTGTGGTAACATCAACATGAGTTATTCACTAGACAGGTTAGTATGAATCATTAGGAATCAGGTGAATAGAGTAGGCCTTTTTTCCCATTTAAAAATCCTTCTACCTTTACATGTCTAGATAGTGGCTAAGGTGTGGCCAGGATGAAATTCAACGCAAATAAAATCAAATATTGTAGCCTGGGAAGAATTACCAAGCATTATTTCTGATGTTTTGATAGGTAAGCAGGGCTACTCCTAATTAGCAGTCCTGGCAGGCTGAAGGACTTATTGATACCTAGACCAAGGGCAAGAATCAGGCCGCTGAACTTCAGGCCACCCTCACCTTAGGGAGCTTACTCAGCCAGACCGCCGCTCTGTACTCTCAGTTCAGAAAACAGAGAGAAATGGGTTCTTCCAGGTGGAGATTCAGAGCACCTCGGTTAAGTATCAGCCCTGAAATGTAATTTGAAGGGACCTGTCTCATCTCTGACTGTATTAGGAGCCTAGGAAGACTTGCCCCATCATTATGTGCTGAAAGTCATGGAACATAAATAATCTCTTACAAGTTTGGGTAACAGCAGTCACCCTTGTTGGCCATGTTTTTGCCTCTGGCAAAATTCCTCCAGGGCATTTTTAGCCCCAAATGATCTGTTTAGCTTGCTTATTAGCTCAGCTTTCCCACCAGGAGCTTCACCAGTGTGTCTGGTGGGAGCTGGCAGTAGCAGCTACGTGTCGTTCAGAGCTTGCTGCTGTGTGTTGGCTTTTCCGTGCTGGTAGGCAGAGCATACTCGCTGCCCTCCTATCCCCCTGGGGCCTACTTTTCACCAGCCCTGGCTGTTGTTCAGCTGTTCTGCAGTGTCACAGGCAACACAGTCTCAGCTCAGGGAATTTCACTTAATTTAATTTATTGCCAATTAACACAAACTTTTGATTACCTATTTGGGTATTAAGGGGAAAAAAGAAACCATATACTATTGAACAAACACTCAGGGAAACACCTCTCCTCCCCTTTCCGCAGGCTCAACTTCAGACAAAGACCTGTCCTCCCTCCTTCCTCACCTCAACTCCCCTTGTTTTTACTGCTGGTTCCCACTTTCCGTCCCTCCCAGACCCTTCAGTGAGGTGATGGGCAATGCAGACGGCTGAGGTCAAGGCATGGTGGTTTCCATCTGCTACTCCTTGCAGATCACTTCTTGTCCTCCACTGCTTCTCACTTCTCACTGCTCCTCTGCCCTGGTGTGGGTCACCCATGGCCTGTGAAGAAGTGTTTGCAGTTGGTGGTTTACTTCCTAAGCTTGCATACACATCTTTGTTGCAAACATGCCAGGAAAGCGAGATGTATGTATTTTATCACATAGAGTCACGCAGTAAAGGAAGGTCAGGTATCTAAGGTATGTTTTGATGCTGAAGCCATGGGTGTAGCTCCTGGGAGATACGGCATAGGTGCCAGCAGCTCAGGGCCAGCGTGGAACATGAGCAGGACCACTACGCTGGCCACACCAGTTCCTGCACTGCCAGCTGCCATGCAGGCAGAGGGGCTGCAAGGCCACCCTGGCTGGAAAAGCAGACTGTGGCACCTCTGGCGTGAACCAAGCATTACTTTTTTTTTTATATGCAGAAACCCACAGAGCCCCAAAGCTCTTCCTCATCCATCCTGCAAAGCAGAGGATACCTTCTTCCTCAGAGCTGCTGTTAACCTGTCATGCCTCCTTCAGCATGTGCAGAGGTTTTTATGAACCATCTAGTGGTTTTCCACATAAATGAATGAAGAAATGCTATGCCACTAGCAGAGGTGTCAATTAATTTCTTTTCAAATAAGGACACTCTTGAGAGCTTGATCAAAGTCTGCTCTTTATCTTAGATTACCAAGTGAAGTTGATGCAGTATGTCAAATCAGAACTACGAGGAGCTCTTAGTTCAAGTCCTGATCTTAATCCAGCTCATCCCACCCTTCCACACAAGTGCAGCAGCCCAGGGCAGACTCTGGGCTACTGTATGTACAACCATGCAAAACTCATAGTCCTTTTTGTTTCTGTTAGATAGTAGTTTATTCTGCATCATATTTTAAAGAAAACTCTAGAAAACAGACTCTCTCTGTTCCCGACTTGCTTTCCAAAACACATAAATCTTTTGTAACTTTAATTCTTAGCCCCATAGCAAATAAGATAGCACCAGTGACAGCTGGAATGCTTATAAAAACAGCATCAGAGTAAACAGTGAGCCTAAGTCAAACCGATCTACAAAGCCAATGGTTTTACAGAGTATATATATAAAATCCTTATGTCTACATTGTATATGTATACATAAATTCATATATTTATGTGTACAGTACTTATTAAACTACAACAGGTAAACTATAAAATCAAGCAGGCCCATATGATAGTACAGTGGTGCTAATTATTATTCTAACATACAAAGTAAATTAAAAGTAAGCAGGATTACCTACAGCTGTATATTACAGCAAAATAGTTAGATTTGAGTACACTGCTACTGAGGTTGGCTGAGAAAGAAAGTAAAAGATCTAAACTGATTGTCATGTGAAGGAGTGCATTAGGAAACAGCTCTCAGTTTTACTGTTTCTAGCTGTATCTTTTGTAATACACAATAGGGGAGTCTTTTCTCTGATTTGCTTTTAAGGCTTTAGCACAATCAAAAGCTGGAGGTATTGTATAGAAAATCTGAAAATAGCATGAAAATGTCTTGTGGTGACATTCTTATTCAGGCTCTGGGCCTGATTTTGAAAGATCACGAACACCCAGAGATGCCAATGCTAAGCACTTCTGCAGATCAGATCTTTGAGGTCTGAAAGATTGTTTTATGATCTTGTTTTCATGCTCTTTCAAACCTACAAAGTAATTTTTTTTTCCTATGCAGTAGCACAGGTTTTATTAAAACCATTCAGAACAGATATCTCTGTTTTAAGGCAACAGTTTCGTGCTGACTGGTGAAGTACATTAACTTTTGTCAGTAGAACAATTTCCCTCCTTCAGGAAACTGATAATATATTTAAAGTTAAGACAATGTTATTTTAAAAAACAAAGTCTCCACAATGCTGGGACTTCTAGATCTTCTCCATTGCATCATTCTGCCTGGCTATGACACCATATTCATAGAAGTTCTTGCACATTAATGGCAAATGATTTATAAGCCATATAAAAAGACAGCGCCTCAAAAACCAAAATATTTCTGTTCTTTGTCTTTCATTGCCTTGTCATCTGCAGGGAAAAGTCCATATTTGCCATTGTGTCTTCCCTCAAAAGTGGTTTGAGGTGGCTGCAGTCTGACATATAACCAAAACAAAACAATAAGGTTTGAAATTGTATGTTCAGTGTTTATGCAGGCTGTATGTAAGCCACAAGGAAAAATAAATTTAAACAATCACATGCAGATCTGAGAGATGCAACTGAAGCAATGGCTCCTCAATTCCCATAAATATGACTAAATTTAGAATTTGATTTCCCAACCAGTTATCACACGCCTGGTTTATTGGCACAGTGTAACTGAATACATTCAAATGCCTAGCTCTCGATCTGTATGAGTTTAAACCCAAAGCTAAAATGAGAATTTAAAAAATGGATATGCTTTTTAATGCTGAAAGAAAAAGAGAGGGGTCAACAGATCTCACCTATGCTGTCAGATATTCAGAATTCCTAACTAAGATATACAAGACTATTTAGAAACATCATATTGTGTCATACTGTTAATGACCTTGAGGATCTCCAAATATTCACCGAGGACTGGTGACAGCTGCATTTGGGGTATAATGGAAAACGGTCTTCTCTTAAAAGCACAAAGCAAGTAGCAATTGGCCTTTAGTTCTGCATGCAGGCAAACCTTGCGTACTGAAGTACAAATCCTTTGAGATATGACAAGGTGGGTTTCAGCTATCTGGTGTTCACAGAACAACTCCAGGTTCCTCAAAACTTGGCCCACAGTAATGATAATCCTTTAATAATACTGGTTTTACACCTCTTCTTAAAGTGATTCCACCTTATCAGCATTTTTTATGACTTTGAGAAATGCCCCTATAATATAGTTATTTTTCTTCCGTATATAAAATGCTCATTTGGTTGACAGAATCATATAACCTACCTTACTTATTTTAAACAAAAGGAAAATCCAATCTATTTGAGGCATATATAAGAACAAACAAAAACTATGAATACAAATTTGCTAAAGCAATGTGGCTGGTATCTTCATAATAAAGTTTAATCACTTTTTTTTATTCACATAGGTAGTTGTGTATCTTATATACATATATACTATGCTATATACATGCTGCAGATAGTCCTTTGCAGTTTTGCATAAACTTATTTAACAAGCACATTTGAAACACTTATTGCATAGAAATCTTGATTTGTACATGATAAATAATGATTTTTGAATGATAAATGTAATTTTCTTTTATGGCTGTTACAAATTTATATTAAAGCTTCACTGAATTGGACAATTTTTCAGTAGAGTTTACTTAATGTTAATCTATTCATTTGGGGGTAAATGAAGAGTTTAATGGTGAAGTGATGTAACTAGAATATGGTCTCAAGTGGTGTGTTAGGTTTATCAATCAGTGAAAATTGTGCACTTGAGTGTAAGAGCACATGTCTATCCATATGATTCTTGCTGCCTCAGTTAATTGAAACCCTTTTTCCACCCTATTATCAATACTTGAGAAATAGCTGCAACCACATCTATTAACCAATGTCTTAATAGAGGTTTTATCAGCTCCATATAAATTGCACATATTTTGCTAGAAAGCAATTTCACTAATATAAGGGTCAGTTCTATGGTTCACTGGAGATATTCACTCAGGAGGTGTTAGGGGCACCAACACGCAATGGATTGCTAGAGATGGATAGAGCTGTGGGCCTGGTCTTCAATGCACTGAAACACTGTACAAGGTTGGAGGTCCAATCTGATTGACACTCTCAGTCCTCATTGATTTTAACAAAAACAAAGTATACTCATGATGAAAATTAATTAGACACCACCACTTCCACCAGGAAATCTAAATCAGAATAGAAATAAGTATTTTTAAATTTCCTATAAAAAGTTAAAAAAAATCTAGTTTAGACTCAGGACAGCACAATTGGGCACCGATACTGAGATGTCCTAAACAACTCTGAAATGAAAAGTTCTTCCTTCCAAAGCAAGTTCTCCAAAGTTTCAATTGATATTGACACATTTCCTCTCTCCCTTAGATACCTGATTTGAATGAAAAATAAATACAGATTTTCTGAGCAGTGTCTCCTGAGATCATGGACAATTCAGCTGTGCTTTATTATGCCTTAAATAAAACCTAGGTACTTCTATTTCAGAAGTGCAACATAAAAAACATGTTTCTGAGCATGTCCCAACCCAGATTTGCTAATGGAAACTTCTTCTACTTTCCAGTCCTCCTGCTTTGCACTCTTTTCTTGCCCTTCACATGCCCTTTCTAGTTCTCTCCTTTCCTGTTGATTTTCATGCCCGCTTTGCCATTCTTGGCCAGTTGTCAACCTCATGAATCAACAGTAGAAGGAAAATGAAAGTGTCTGCAAAACAGGAAGAGAAAGAGGGATATGAGATGCTCAACAGTGCTTAATCTAGTGCTGCCTGAAACTCTCAGAAGGCTTCTTTAATCCTTAAAGGCATTTTGGACCCTTGAACCCATGGGGTTTTGCCTCTGATTACTCACATACAACAGATTCTACTTTCTTTTCTGTGGCCAGGTGTTTAATCAATCCCATCAGATGTGAGGATACAAGGTGAAGGGCAATTATGCTGGGTAATGCTTCTTCATCTCAGAAGGGGCCAAATGAAAGGCTTATACTAGGGCAGCATCCGTATCTTCCATTAACTTTACCATTATCTGGCAAAGGTAATAGTTGTTGTCTCAAGGGGAATTTCTGGAAACAATCCTTGACAGAGAAGGGTTGGTACTAGTGCATGGTCTGCATACCTCTGAAAATACATAACCCCTCACCCTTCTGCTCAGCTTTGGGGACATTTTTTTCCATGGTTACTTTGATTCCCAGTTCCTCAGAGCAGCTTGTTGCCATCACACAGAACAGAGCTTTGCCGTGTTGAAGAGGGTCCACTAGACAGCATGAATATCTGTTGGGTTACTGTTGATTCTTTGTGTAGATCTGTCCCTATGTTCTCCATCTGTGATCAGTGGGTAAAGCAGTGGAGCTACGAGAATTAACATAATAAGGATCTATACCCGGTTATATGCAGAGGAAATATACTAGAAGAATTTGCATTACAAGTGAGTAAATAGCTTTCCTTTTAGGAAAAGGAAAGCAGAAAAGGAAAGCAGAGCTGAAACTGGTACCACATTTATCAGAACATGCATAGTTTAGTGCTTGTGGCACAACTATTCATAGGCAGGAAAAAAAGAGCCTCCATCACAGCCATCAGATCCAAGCTATAAATCTGCAAACTGACCACGGCCAGCTTAGAGCTCAGTGCGATACCAACAAACCTGGTTTGTATATGAAAAATTAAGGTTTGAAGTTACAACAAAGGGTACAATAAAGATCAGTAGTTTACCATATTTGAAAACATAGTGTTTTCATTGTCAAGACTTTAAAAAAGTATAATACAATGGGCAGACAGGGCAAAACCATAGCTGAAAGCTAACAGAGATCCTGTTATGCAATGAAGAACTTCCTTTTACAGTGTGGTATTTCTTCACTGAAAGCAGATCGTTGCTATAAAGAGCAGGTATTTATCAATTTTCAAAGGTCTTGGCCCATCAAAGCTAGTGTTAGATTTGGAATTTCACTTTTGTTGCCAAGGTGACAAACACTTATAAATATACCACATCTTCTAATGTGCTTTTAACTTAGTATTTTTATGGCTTTTAAATCAGATACCATTAGCAAATATATTAGGTAATTTAGCTGAAAGACCATTTTCTACTAACACTTTTTGTTACATTTCCCCAGGTACTTCTGTAAATGTCTGTTGTGACATTGCAGTCCTGCCAGGCTTCTAGCATATAAAGATACGTACAGTACATCTGGTAAGAATTAACATATTACCTTAGGGTTTTCTATTATTTTTTTTTATTGATAATTACAAATTGTATAAAAGAAGACAAATATTAAGGGTTGGATCCTACAGTCCATTGACTTCAGTAGGAACTCTGCAGAGGTAATGACTCTGGGATCGGCCAGGGACTGTGCTGTGCGTTGTTATTCTTGGCTCCCATCTCCCCTTTCTATAGCAGAGTAACAAGGCTGAAAGCACAGGGGGGACCATAACAGGCTCCACAGCAGCACCCTTGCTTCTGCAGAGGGGAAGCAAACAAACAAACAAAACCTGCTTGGGTGTTTTCTTCTTTTTCATAGACTCGAAGGCCAGAGGAGACCTTTGCCATCACCTGGTGTGGTGCCCTGCAGGACACCAAGCCAGGAGCTTTCCTGCCAGGAAACTGGCTGGTGGATGGGCAGGCTGTGTCACAGCCGGAGCACGGCTTGAGGGAGGCTGGCTTGGAAATGGGTGCTGGCAGACAGGAGGTGGCGGTGGGCGCAGGAGCTGCATGGCCACGGAGGGCGGCTGCACCGTAGGAAGCTCCTGGGCGCCACAGAAGAGCGATCTCACTGAGGGTAGGTGCTGCAAGCACCATTGGTGGAGCCATGAGAGAGCTAGGTGGCAGGGATGGAGGTGGCTCAGCAAGCATAGAAGGCCATGGCCCCTGTCAGCCTCTGACTGCAGAGAGCCGCAGGTGTGGCAGTTGTACTTTCCCTGCTATCCCCAAACCACATCTGGCAGCAGTGGCTGGGCTCTGCTCCCAGGACCTCCATCTCACACCAGGAGCCCCATCTTGCACTGAGGGGTATCCTGGTTGGGGGTGCGACCCTGTGAGCAAGCAGGGCTGGAGGGGTGGGGTGCTGACAGAAAGGAACAATCATTTCAAAATACAATTTTTTTTTAAATTTTGAAAAAGCTTGCCATCACTTGAGGATTAAGCGCAGTTCATAAACCAGAGAATAAGCTTCCTGCAATAGCAGCGTGTTAGATTGGGTGGAAAGGTCCGATGCAGAAGCATCCAGGAAACATCTTTCATGCCTGCATATTAAATTTAATCTCCCACCCCTGCCTTTTAAGACTCGGCATTCATCTGCTGAAAAAAAGATGTTGATCTGAAAGAAAAAGAGGGGGGGAAAAAACCCAGTCTGCTATTACAGTTTGCTTGGCAAAGTGGGAGAGTCTTAAGGAGAAAGTCATTGTGTGTGAGTTACAAAGAGCCGCCCCGCGCTGCAGACACAGGGCCTGTATATGTCGCTCTCGCCCCCAACCCAGCACTGTCCCATTGGCCTCTTCATTCAGCACAGCTATCTGTCATGAAGAATTTAAGTTTCATATTTTCGTCTGTCAGTTGCGAAAAGGCCTGTCAGCTGAAGCTTACACTACCGTTTGCCAAAAGGCCTATAGCCCACACTGACAATACACTCTTATATTTGTGCTTCCAGGCTCCAGATAATCCCCTCACTTTCCTCCTCAGCAGTCCAGTTATGATGAGGCTTAAATTGCATATTTTGGGGGTTTTTAAATCCAGATTTTGCTGATAAATGCTATCAGCGGGAATGAAATGAAATACAGCACGGTTTAGCTCTTATTACAAGCATAAAGCCTACTATAGGCATTTTGTGAGGGCTATAGAGACGGTATTCATATTAAACAGGTTAATGTCAATAATGTCTATAGTCACAGGAACTAGGACTAGAAACATAGGTATGCTAATGTCAGCTTTTATCTACTTTGTCTGTTTGCCATCCCTGAAAAAAAAGCACCCATCCTTCAAAAAGGACATTTACCAGTTTGTTTCTTTGATTTGATTTACAAAGGGAAATAAGATAACAAGGTCATTACAAATCCACAGACGATTATTTCCATGCTCTGAGATGCCACAGAACTACTTGCATAATGCCACAGAAGGAAGAAAGTGCCTAAATCCCCAAAGCACACTTGCAAACCACAACACTTTTCCTGTAAGACAGTTGACAAAAGTACCCCAGTAAAAGAGCTATAGTAAAAAACTGATCACCGACCCATCTCAATCTGATATGCGTTTCAAGGTAAGGAAGGATACAAAAAGTGAATCCTCACACCTGTAACTTTAGAACTGCACAGCTTTGATGCTCACACCTAAACAACCACACAACGAAAAGTAAAATTGCTTCAAAAACTCAATCTCATCTGAGAATTTTGTGGGGACATAGCACAGTAACCCAAGTTAAGCATTTGCTGTCTTGTCTCTAAGAAACCAATTTTCCAACCGTAATGCAACTACAAAGAAGTCACATCTTTAACTCATTAAAGGCTTTTAAATTGTCTAATCAATTACTACTTCAATTACATTTTTCTGAAGTCAATATTAGATTATGTCCTTATGAAACAACTTTATCGTTTTCTTCTTTGGTGAAACACCATTTTTCCCTGCAGTTCTAAAATATTCTAATATAATATACCAGTGCCAGAGGGATTTCTGTTTCATTGCCTTATATTGTCATTTGGAAACTAACTTCAGAACAATGTCTCAGAACCCATGGTCTGAGGCAGTCTGAAAGGAAGGGAGGGACTACTGTATGGAATTCTGCAAAAAGCCCTATGAAAAGCAACCTTACTGTTAGCAGGTTTCAGCCTGATCCTCTTTTCCCCTGGAAAGTTTTTTCAGGTTTGCACGTTAAAAAAAAAGATTGTTACCGCCTTGGTATATCTTTTCTATGAGAAGCAAGGTGGGAAGTTGCTTACTCTCAGCTGACATGTTCAGAAAATGAGCGCAGCTGCAAGGTTTCCTTCTCTGGAAACGTTCCTGCACGTGCTTCACACCATATTCCTGTGACTGAAACAACCCAACGTGTGTGTGCAGATTTGAGCCAGTAAGTGTCCTCCAGATCAGAAACTAGTGCAGACATAATGCTACTGAAAAAGCTCAAAATAAAGGACCGGCATGCTTATCTAAGCTTTTGGGGTCCCGTTGTCTTCTACAACAGCCAGCTGTGGCAAAATAATTCTCCCAATGGGATCAAGTTCCAACCGGTAAAACATTTGGATTTTTTACCCCTGCTACATCCTTTGGCTGTGCCCCCCCAGCAAGTAAAGAGCAACCAAGAGAAATGCCCTGGAAGGGAATGCTGTATTGCAATTTACATTTTTACTTTTATTGATTTACATATGTTAAGATTTGAATGAGGTTGTGTAAATAGATAACAACAGCTGACAAAAAAGTAGTATTATTAATGCCAGCAATAATTATTAGACATCCAATAAATCTTTTTTTTTCAGCAATGATAGTGAAATATTGCCAAGATAAGAGCAATAGGACATTGTCCGTTCAATCCCTGGTTCAGAACAGCAGGTACATCCTGCCCCAGAATATTCCCACACAATGGGGAAAAGAAGGCTGGAATTTAAGATAAATAGGGATCACTCTGAAAGGCAGGGAAAAAGAAATCAGTAAAAGCTGGTGTAGTGTATAAATTGGCTCTTGGTGCATGGAGTAGTTGGAGGTGTCTGTGAAGTTAATCAGTGCTAAAGGATAGTAATTTATGTCAGCTATTTTTTTGCCCAAAAGATTGAAATAACTGAGGGACAGAGCATTTGTGTTCCTCTATGTTACCACCTGGAGTATTTTGGATCTCACTATATTCTTACTGTTTTTACAAACAAGAATTCCCTTAGCATTGCATGGGTTTTGACTATTTTAACGTTTGGGGTTTTTTTAAATAGAAGTGAAAAGACTAAAACATATTTTGTTTCAGGAATAAATTACTCCAGGAGCTGTAGCAAGTGATTTGATTCCCTTAGCAATACAGACTTTCAATGTCTGAGTTGCAGTCTTGGGGTAAAAATTCAGAAAATACTTTCACCTCACTGAAAAGCAGGATTTTGTTCCTAAATTGCTGGGAAGTTCCCACCTAAGCTAAGTGCCTTCTGTTTTCCTGCCTCCCAGTTCTTTTGTCTCTGGAGTTACTCATTAGGAGCAGCCTGACTGCCTCATTTAAAGAACAACAAATGAAGGAGGCAGATCAACATTTCTTTCTGCATTTTGTTGTACCTATAGTTTGGGAACAGCTTCGGTTAAATCCAGGTTGCCCTTCTCCACAGGCACATACTAATTGGTATGCGGGTGTCCAGTGTATTTGTAGATGAAGAAAGGAGGGAAAAGTGCTCTGATATAACACATTCTCCTTTCAAGTTAGAAATACTGGCCTTTCTTACTAGGCTAGGTTAAGCAGCTCCCTCCTCCAAGTGCTGGCTTTTAGGACTTTCATTGCTAGATGCTGAGCAGCTAATTTTAATTGCTTTAATTTTTCTGAGAAACTAAGCCCTTACCCTCTGTATGGACCCTCAGCACCTAACTTGGGGTAATAAACTCATGTGGGCAGCAGGATGCTTAACCGCCAGGCATGGCAAATACTCACCTCCCAAGACTCTTTTAGCCAAACCTTTCTTCCCTTTTCTGCTATTCCTATTCCAATTATTCCTCCTTCTTGCCCTCCAATTTCTTTGAAAGGACTTGTTTGATTATTAGCTACATTTTTCTACTTTAAGCAGCGGGGTTTGACTCGACACACAGGTAGACGCCAGGAAAAATCACTTCTGCCGGATGTGGAGCTCAAGGTAGGGACAGGAGATCTCATCTCCAGTCAGCACGGTAATCCACTGGCACCTGCACAGGAGCCACCAAGACAAAAGGCCCCATGCCCATCTCCTTGAAATCAGTGGCCATGATCTGGTCCTCTTGGTGAGAAGCATTGGGTGCAGCTCTCCAGGACTTCTTGAAGGAAGCTGGTAGGACTCTGTGTCTTTGCTTAGTTGGTCCCAGGATAAAAACAACTGCACCTCATCCTGCCCTAATGTGGATGTAGCCTGCTTCCACTGTAGTCAGTGGTAAAACTCCTAACTTCTTCCCTATCTTCTTCTTCAAGCTAGATTCATGTTTGATTCTTTGAGTATTTTATTGACAGGTCAAAAACATTTCCCAGAAGCTTCAGTCTCCTTTATTTTTATTTTCTTGTTTGCTTCACTAGCGGATAAGAAAGCCAGAGGCTAGGCTTTTAAGTTGGGATTATACTGTTCAATCTTTCTAAGGTGTGATAAAGTTGTCACAGCCAGCTCTGGGAAGTCATTGCCCTTCTGACCATCAGGGTTCACAGTGGGTTTGATCCAGCATTGCAGTAATGAATTTTTCTTATTTCCTTTAACGGCAGGATGGTCCCATGCCTCCGGAGATGGAAAGACCCCCAGACAAGAGACACAGAAGCCACCAGTGGGACCTGTGTGGGAAGGAAGAACATTTGCCAGCCACATTTTATCCTGCTGCTTGCCCTCACGCTTTTCCCAGCAGTCCTGTGGCTCGGGGCAGGCGAGGCTGCAGAAAAATAGTAAGAAAAAACACAGTAGCATTTCATTTTTGAGTTACAGTATAATAAAATCAACAGCATGGAGCAACTTGTCCTGCTCTGAGAAACAAATAGATGGACTAAGGACGAGTAACTCCAGTCCCCAATTTTTCATCTGCAATTGATCCTCTATATTAAACGGGATGGAAAGGTAAACTGGGTGTTTTTTTCAGTTGTGTGAAGCTGACAGATTGTAACATAGATGAAAGTACCTGAGTGCTGTGGAGCCAGAAGATTTCCGTGCTACCATACTGTACGTCCACAGTCATTTACTTCACATTACTCACTTTGTAAGATGTACTGAGGTGGGGGAATTCAGAGACTCCAGCTGACAACAAGTGAAGGAACACGGGCTCATTTTTCCCCAAGAGAATGTTTATTATGTTCCTCTCACTTTGTTCTTCGAATCAGTATTTCTTCACAGTTTTTAAACTACACATCTTTGTAAAAATCACAGCTTCCCACAATGTCATTAATTTCAGTTTGAGAGGACTGAAAGAGCAAGGGCACAATTAATTACACAGTATGAAATAGTTAGATTTAACAGGAAACTGTAAAGCTTTATTTTTTTTTTAATGTTTCTCAACTCCAGCACTAAGTGAAAGCATAAAGCAAAGGATGCTGGATTTTTTAAATGTCAGAGTAATTTTGGCCTATCTCCGGCCTTTCCATTTGCCACATTAAAGCAGCCCTGTTATTCGGTAAACTTCATAGTCTCAGTGGGAATACAACACAATATTTGCCAGGGCCAGCTTTAAGGGTAGGCAAAGTAGGCAGCTGCCCACCCTAACAAGGAGCTAGATGCAGCAAGGTAAAAGCAAATTCACAAATATAAAAACATTATTGTTTGCCAGCAGTAAGTGTTTCCTGTTCAAATTGGCTGGAGAGAGTAATATAATTCTTCTAGTACTTTATCGGGGAGTGAAGAAACCCATGGGGCAGAACCTGGAACAGTCTTCCTGACATAAAAGGGGTGAAGGCTGGCACTGTCTCCTGCTGCTCCACTATTTGAGGTGGCCTTTGGCAGCTGATGGTGAGGAGGCTGGTTGGGGATCTGTTAACCCTGCAGAGGGCAACACACCTAAATACACTCACTGCTACAGGAAGGCCTTGCATCTACAAGCAAGTACTTTTGGAATAACTTTAGAGGGGTTTTGTTCAAAATAAACTGTCTTGCGACCATATGCATAAGTTGGGTGGCTTTTTTTTGTTCTCACTTTTAGTTTTAAGCAGCCTGGTGTTTTATTCCACATCACCTGCAAAATGGGCTAAAGCAACTGTTCTGGGTTTTTTAACTGATTTCTTTTATCTTTGTGTTACTACACTAGAGAGAAGCACTGGCATTTTAGGTTTCCAACACCTGAAAACTGCAATCTTGCAAGCTGGAGTCTTTTAAATGGAAAGCAAGAGAGAAATGACAGTGGTTCACAGTGAAAGAATGACTTCTGGGACCAGATATTCAAGTTCTGGATCAACCATGCAAATTAAGGTAAAACCCAGAGGGACAAATATACTCCACAGTTCAGCTTGGGAAGCATCCTTTTATAGAAACAAATGGGGAGGTAAACCACAGTGCTTTAAAAGTGCATTAAGTATATTTTATTCCTCAGCTCAGAGTGAATTCAAGCAATAAACTCACAGATTTCACACAAGCTAAAGCTTCCTACAAACCTCACAACCAAGTTCCCTACCAAACCTCAGGGGAATCTTTTATAATGATAACTCCCTTCCCCCACCTCCAAGCTGACCTGGAAATGCTTAGAGAATTGTGCTTAGCAAAACTCTTGTCCTAAGACTTTTTATTATTATTACCTGTGTTTTTCTCTGAACTGCATATATAAAAGAGAGGGGATTTCCCCTTGCACCAATTAAAACCCAAATCTCACCTCTTCTTTCTTCCCCCTAAACAAGAAGTTAACCCCTGCTGAGCTCTTCCCCCCAAGGCATCTATAAAGCCTCACAGGTGAGCTTGCTGTAGCATAATGAGAATGAATCAGCACTGATCTTCCAAGAGATAAACACCAATCTTTTATTCTAGCCACCTGGCTCTGGACTTATCAGACAAGAAAATGGCTATGGTTTGAGTTAGGTGGATTTTTTTCTCTTTTGCAATATTCTTCCTTTTGTATTTTCCTTCCTTTAGCAAGCACTCTTGGGAGCAAAGGTGCTTTGGGACATCTTCAAGCTGGGATTTTTCTTTCCTAAAAATCCATGTTCTGACACTTTTTGTGGGAGGAAATTACCTTGTTTTGTGTATGCTCAGTCTCTTAAAGTCTTTCAGGACTGTTTTTTCACCAAGTCCTTGAAATACAGATGAGTTTGTTACACCTGGATAGAACTAATACAAAAATATTTTCATTTCAGTAAAGGTTTAATTATGCTTAAACCTGATTGTTGTACCTTGGGGAAAATGAAAA
Organism: Scopus umbretta; assembly: GCA_013400535.1. NCBI lineage: Eukaryota > Metazoa > Chordata > Aves > Pelecaniformes > Scopidae > Scopus > Scopus umbretta. The sequence goes on from VZTL01015390.1 coordinate 39,741, forward strand.
GATTTGTGTTGTTACATAGGTAAAATTGTCTTGTCTCCCTGTGGTTTTGACCATAAGGATGTAAAGTCAAGAATTGTAATAGTTCACTGAAATATTTTCTGTTCTAGATGTGCATGAATCATGTAATTGTTGGCCTAATGAAGCTTTTAAGAATAACTAGAAGAAATGAAATGTGTTAAGGAGTCTAACAAGAGAATGGATCGTAGTGCCAAATTACTTTGAATTTTTCTGATTATTCTCAAGTAGGGAGTAAAGTGGGAGGATAAGAAGACAATTCCCCAGTTCAATTTCTACCCTTTCACCCATCTCATGTTATAAATAAGTGATTTATAGGACTGCTTTTGATTTATTCTTTGGTCCTGGCAGACAGGTGCTGTTCTGTTGCCTTTAAATTTCACCTTTCCCTCTTTATCTCATACACTTTGAGGAGAACATCACCAAATAGCACTGGGTCCTGTCTTCCTGAACACTTTTAAAAAGTAATTCTGAGGAAATACTCTTATTTAAAACTTGTATTTTGAATTTTGGGATCTGCCACTACCCAGAATTTTTTCTATTTTTACTTTGTACACATTAAAGGGAACAGTCTTTCTGAAAGAAAAAAAAAAAAAAACCAAACACAAAAACATTTTTCATCAGTCTTGTGTGCACTGGCGTTATTTGTACCAGATAGCCCCACAGATACACAACCGAGAGTTCGTCCTGGGTTAAATTCTGGGAAAGCCACAGGCGAACAAGCCCTCTATTTAACTGGCATTTTGTGTCTACAAGGAGGTTGTGTTGCTAAAACCCAGGCAGGGTAAATATCCCTTGTGTTTAGAGGACCACAATACTAACAGGTCTGCTGCTGAATTTATAATGGCTATATAATTCCTGGTTTTGTTGTGTCCCTTACCCTTTATGATGCGTTTAGGTACATTTCTACACGTTTGTTGAAATCTCCCTTCTCAAGAGCTGCATTTTGGGTTCAGTCACTGCCAATGGATTATTCCCTGGAAATGGAATGTTAATTATGTTGGGGACAATAGATGCCAATATTTATTTATAAAAATAAACATTATTGGGTTATGCATAAAGCATTTTCTGTTAAAGCAATTTTCTTTCATGTGGATTTGAAGAGAAATATAGTCTCATTTTCTCACTTGGTGACTTAGATAAGAGTAAATAATTTTTCTACACTGTACTTTGTATGGAAAGAGAAAGATGGTCAGAGAAATAGCCGTGTTATTTATAATGAATGAGAATTAAAAGTAGGTAGTGGAACAGCACAACTCAGGATTGGTAATAGAATCCAGAGCCTTTTCTCTTCCAGGTGTTCGGATGCTGGGTAATGAACATGTCATAAATACCTCCATGGCGAGGTCACCAGTTTAAATGAGGTTTGTGTCAAGAGTGGTGGGAAGGCATTAATGCATGAGCATCAGTCACCAGGAGAACATAATCAGCTTCTGTCTGTCACTTATGGGTGAAGACTGGGCTGTGTTGTTTGGGTCCACACCAGCCCCATCGCCCAGGGACCTTCTGCCAGGAGAGGCTGTTGGCATATACCCTGGCATAGGCTGCAGCTGTTTGTGATAGCTGTCCTGGGAGGACCTCGTGGACCATAGCTCTTGCTGTGTTTGCTGTGTAACACCTGCTGGGTTTTCTTTGCCTCATGTGACTATGTACGAATACAATGGCAAAAGGTCCCTAACAGGCTTACATGCTGGAAGCAGCAAATTATAGCTTATTTTACACAGGAGATGTAAACTAGATGACTGTGCTAGCTCTGGCCTCACACTGTAGTTCTCGCAGTCTGTTTCTATGTAAAAATCATTACTTAAAGGAAATGCCACACTCGCTAACCTCAATCCATACTCTTCCTGACCTGTAGAGGAGCAGGGCTGGCTCCTAGGTGGGCCTTTTCTGTTTGAAGGCAAAGCTGCTCACAGACTTGCTTAGAACAAAGACCAAATCTCTATGTAGCTGAAGGTTTGTATTAATGTCATTAGGAGTTTAGCTGCTGTTTTGAGCCTTTTCTCTTGAAAGCAGCAAAAAACTTTGGTCAGAGGGCCATGTTATGCCAGCACTAAAGAGAATTAATTCCTTTTTTTATATATGGAAAATACAGTCTGTGCAGTTTCTTAGCACTGCTCAGAGCTGTGAAGAGAGCCTAATGCTTGGAGCTTAGCTGCATATACCTTTAAGTATCTCTAATTGAAAAACACAAAGCATTGTTTTCTCTTGGAGAATCAGTTCCCACTCTGGATTTAGGAAAGAATGCAATACTGAGATAATCTCACTTTTCCCATCATCATCCTTTCATTCTTCTTCACTCCCCCCTCCCCAGACACAAGGTGACATATCCAAGTACTTGTCCTTCAACAGATTCTTCAGCAAGCAACAGAGCAGAAAGCCCTAATATCTATTCATTTGTAATCTGTCATTCTTAAAGTATTAAGGACAATTGACTTCACATGTCTCAGGTAATTAGAATAGTCATCCTTTGCTCCAGATTTTTAAAGTAAGTGTCTCAAACTCTTAATCAGTACATTTATTGATGTCTTTCAACATATCTGTTTCTTGTCAAGTGTGTGTTAGATTTGAAAAAAATCTTGCATACTGAGTTGTGCATAAGAATTATATAAAACTCCTTTTTTCTATTGCTTTTGTAATCATATAAAATATATTAGTGACAACGTGGTATTTTCCACATTCAGAGTAATCAATCTCTTTTTTTAATATGGAAAACTGCTCAAAAGCAAATTAATAAATATAAATGTCAGGAGTTACATTTACACAAATGTTTTAGTACTTGTTTTCCCAAGTTTATGTTTCCACATCAAGCAATATTAACTATGATAATAGCTAATACCATTTTACAAGCTTTAAGGGGCTCATAAAAAAAGGTTGTTGGATTTCTTCAGCTGTTACTGATCTCGGCAAGAAAAAGCAGCCATTTCTCACCTCAGAAACCTGAGTCCTAACTTTGGCCACTAATACAAATTTATGTAATTTTTGTTAGCTACCGATATGGGAGATCTCCGGGGACAGGCATGCTGAAGTTGAGTGTCCTCAGTGCCCTCTTGGAGCATGAATGCTCTCAACAGATACCGTGCTCCTGGTCTGGCAGATCTGTGTTTGTGAGAAGAGCAATCTTTAGGGCTTGCTAGGGTGTTGCCATTATTCTATGGCTATGACTGCAGGGGCTTATCCACAAATGGGTTTTTTTGGGCTCACTGCCACATTGCTCATTTCAGCTGTCCTATTGAAGACGCTCTTCCCTGGCACCTCTTTAGCAAGGAACAGGCAAGTCTCAACAGCTAGCACTATTCGTTTGGTCCCTCAATGCTTTAGAGTAGTGGTTACTGAAACCATCCTGCAAAGGAGTCTCAGGCTGACTTCATGTGCTGGACAGGAGAAAAAAAAACAATCTGGAGTGTTCTTTATCAATTCGAAGGCAGAGTGGGGAAGTAGCTTGGGCAGTGGGAGATACGTGTCTCTGTCATTGCCGCAGTTTTCACGTGTTAGCCACACCACATCGAAAAGCAGGAGAGTGTTTCTACAGCAGGGATTTTGCATGGAGAACTGGAGCAATAAAGTCAGACCGGTGCAAAGAGCAAAGCTGGTTCCTCCATCCCTTTGCCAGTGTTTGCCCTTGTGTACCCCACTCTCTAAGACTTTCCGCTTTGTAGGACGTGGTATATTTGCAGTACCAGTCATGGACTGGTTTGAACTCTTAAACTAAGAATCTTGTATTTGGTTTTTTTTCAATTTTTGGCAACAAATGATCAACAAATGCTGGAGGGGAATATACTGTGGTAAAACAAAAGCATAGTGGTGGTGTTACCGTGTCCTAGCTGTCACACAGGATATTCCCCAGCCTCTCCGGGGGAATATACATTGTATACAGACTAGAAACCACATGTAGACACACATGGTCCTTAAACAGATGTTGTGGAGTCTTTTTGCATGTACAGCTCTTTGGAAGAAATAGGGATGAGCTCCGGTAGCTCTTTCTTTCACTGGCACTCTCTCCTGTACATCCTCTTCTTCAGCTGTGCAGGCTGTACCGACAACAACAACAAGAAAGAGACTCGAGTGGGTGGGGTGTAATCCAACCGGAGCCTTAGAGCAGCCCCGGTCTCCTGGGAAAGCTGCTTGCTCATTATAAGAAAGCTCTTTATACCTAAGGTCTGTGTATGTGATTGACTGCAGGGGATACAAAGGAATATATTTGAGGTGTGCTTATCTGGAGTTGTCCCCTTTTCAGTGAATTTCTCCCCTCATCTCTTCATTTAATTTCTCTTTGGGATGAGTGAAAACAGAATTGTGAAGATGTGAAAAGAGAGAACTCCTTACTGAGGAAGAATCTCACAAGTGTATGTGAGTACATGTACTCCCATACAGGACACTGTGTATGCTAGTACATGACAGAATACCCCGTGGCCTTCAAATGAAACCCCAGTTTCACCAGAGAGTGGAAGACCCATGGGGTAGAAGGCATCTGGCAGTGTCATGAGTGCTGTGAGCGCTTGCTCTTTCAAAACATGTGTGTGCCTTTCAGTCTCTCTCTGTTGAGCAGAATAACTCAATTACAGACAGGGGGTTAGGTCTGTCCAAGTAACATAGCATTCATTGCCTTTTTTTGGTGGTAATGACAGCTGTACAGATCCCAGAAACAAAACTGGTATCTTCAGGTGGATAGTTATCTCCATCACCTGAGGAGATTGATCTCAGGACTTCAGTGTGTTCACCAAAGTGATTCTGAATTGTAAACCTTCAATGGCACTTTGTTCATAATGCAGGAATTATCTGATTTACCTTACTTCTCCTTTCCTTAAGAGGTGAATTGGTTCTGCACATACATAATACTTTCTCCTTTTTGTGTATTACTCAACATGGAATAATTAGGAATGCACTGAGCAGCAGAAGGAGAATGCTTGCCTCCCACTAAATCATTTTCGTCTCTTTAAAGGATTCATTTCCCGATTACTGAATTATTTTAAACATAATATTTAACCTTCACCTTCTTTAGTTTGCATGCACATTAAAGAAGCCTGATAATTAACAACTGTTGCTGCATTTTGAATATTTGGGGCCCCATTCTGAAAACCATTACTCTTACGAATTATCTCAGGGGAATAACTGATGTAAAAATAGCTGTGATTTTAATGTATAGACAATTGGATTTAGAATTTTGCTTTCACTCATTTCATTGGAAGGTACTTACCTGCATACCTCTGACTGCTTTGAAATTATTTTATGTGAGTATCTAAACACGTACACAGTGATGCATTGCTATGTTTATCACTGTCTTAGTTCACCAAGAGCCACTTCAGCTGAGCTGCAAATTCAGTCTTCCCACAGGAGAGGCTAATTGACTTGTGCTTTTGTGGTTTATGGTGTCACCAAACCCCTTGACACAATCCTATCTCTCTGTTGAATGGATGCTAATCTATTCTTACTCTAACTATTGATTTAATGTTGATGTAACATCTATCTATACTTTCTTTCTTTCCTGAGAAGACACTTTATGATTCAGTTACGATGGTAAATATTGTATCAACTTGAGACATTGTGACTCCATGGAAAAGTAAGGTTTTAGTGAAGTTTATATAGATTTTGGCTTTCTAAAACATATAATACTTTATCAAGGGGAAAAATATTGATACTGGATCTGTTCAAACTTTTATTTCAGGATTGGGACAAAAGCAACTTGGTTTCATAAAAGTGTCCAGAGCAATTTTATTGTTTATTAAAAGCCAAAAACTATATCTAGATTTGCTGTTACATTATAAATCATAGGCTTATTCAAAACTGAGATTGCGTAGACAGGATCTCTCTTTCTTCAGTTACATAGCCACAAAAATGAATTATCCCATGCACTACATTTTGTCAGAGTTCAGAAGGATATTGCCATGAATCCAAGAACTAGAAATGGGCCAAAGTGGAAGCCAGGGATAGAGTCGGGGCTTAGCTTTATCCCAGTGTGACTCTGTTGACATAAGAATAACAGGTCAAAGCTTTAGAGTATGAACTCCATCTCAGGTGGGAGTTTTTCCACATGGAATTTAGGAAGGAGATAGGATGGGAGTTTGAAACCTTCCTTCTTGGTTAGAGAACTGGATGCATTTGAAGTGAAATGGTGAGGCTGTTCTTCACTCCTGGGCTAGAGGGCTCAGATTCTCCTGAGTGGAGGTAAGATTTTAGCTCAAATCAGAAAGCTGAAACTGGCTTTCTGCCACCAGAAAGCCAGTGAGGGCAATTTTTATCTGGACTTCACTCTTCATCCCCTTTTAACTTGTGAGTACAATTGAAGTACAGACTGGAAGATTTTAAAGTGCCAGGTCTGAATCTGAGCTTTATTTGACCCAGAACTTGGCTTTTAGGCTAAATTATAGTACTGTCCCTCTGTCCAACCACAGGTGGTGTGGTAAAAATGAGCAACTTTATGGTATGTTACCATTCACGTTCTTGCTGGGGCAGATCCAGCTTGGATGTCTAGAAAGCACAAAGCACACTGGAGCTGTAGCCACAACAAATAACGAGTGGGTTGGTGTGAACATTTTTATCAGCAGTATGTATTAATTGTTTTTTACTTCCTGACAGGAGAAGATTAGCACAGCTGAAAGGAGAGGAATGTTAGGGTATACCTGGGGAAATGTGGGAAGCTGAAAGGCAAGGCCTGGTGCTCTTAATAACCATTATAATAAATTAGCATATGGCACAAATAATGCATCAGAAAAAGAAAAAAAAAAAAGCTGTCTTGTAAAGCAGGACATAATTCTGCGACATGTCTACTGTCTCTAGATAAAGGTTTGAATGGTTTTCCCAAGAAGAAGCTTTATGCAAATGCATACTGTCATGTGAATCAGATTAAGGGAAGAAAGACTATTTATGCATGAAATCCAAACATGCTTCTGGGGAAAGGAGAGGAGAAATAAACCCTTTCTTTCACCTCAAATACAATATATGTGCAATGACTAAAAAGAAATGAATGTGTCACCTCTATTACTGACACTAAGTGATTTCCCACTAACAATTAGCATGAATCGTAGTGATAAAAATCTGAGATGGAAAAGACCTATTAGAACACCTAGTCCGTCTCCCTGTAAATACAGGAGTCTCCCTGATGATTTCTGTATGAAGCGGTTCACTGCTCGAGAGTTTATGTTTTCATCAATGCCACTTCACATGGGCATTTGCTAAGAAATCTTTGCAACTATCACATCTGTTCTTCACCTGAACATAGAATTGCATCAGTTCTGCTCTTCCAGATAGATGTCCTTCTGGAGAGACTTTTGGTCCTTTGAGTACCTGGAACATCAAATATATGTTGTTGCTTTACAACTTTAAATACAATGGGTTGTCTTTACTTTCACGCATCACAGAAGATGTACAAACTGTTCATGTATTCAACAGCAGCACAGAAAGCAAGCAAAGGGAAATAGTTTGTTTCAGTGAAATAAAATAATGTAGTAGAAGTTTTTTGGGTGACACCAAACTGGACTCAGCTAAGTGAGGAAGGTGTATATGGAGGTTTTTGTGGCTGCCAGGTTTTGGGGCTTGTTCTGTGCCATCTGTACCCGAAAGGTAGGCTAGAACAACCTTAGGGTTGCTCAGACTCCTCCCATCTTGGAATGCCCCCAAAAACATTTGTTCCTGCTCCCTTTTCCCTCCCATGTTCCTTCTGCTGGGCTGCTCAGGAGGCAATTGCACATAGCTGGCTGTGTGGGCGCTGCATGCACTGAGGGTCTCTCAAGCAGAGGGCAGCTCTCAGTCAGCAGCACAAAGCGTCAGAGATGTAGATCACGGTCTGGCTTTTTGTAACCAATAGGCCAAGATTCAACAGGAATTTAGGATCAAGTTTGGCCCTAATCCCTTTTTTAATAATAGACATGTACTGCTAGAAACAGCATTGGTTGGGAATGCCTCTGAAGCAAGGCTGGAAATGAAATTCTGTATGCAGCTTGGCTTGAAAGTTGGGGCAAGTAGGTTCGTTTCACTGCACTCTGGGCATACCCAGGATAACTGCTTATTTACCTGAATCTGTAGCTGTTTGCATAGTGTGATGCTGTAGGCATATTCCATGCACTTGAAAACTGCCTGACCAGATTCTCAGTTGACATGGATTGATTTTTCCCCGCTAATTTCCATAGACAATAATTTCTCATCCCAAGCATTTTCTATGAATCCAAGATGTGAGGCAAGGCATTTGGCTGATCACCCTCAGGATACATGTCATTCTGGTCTGATTCAATTCCTACCAAAGTCGACTGAAATCTTTCCACTAAACCCAGGGGCTGCCAAGCAGACCCCATGGAAGTAAAGGCTGCAAGTGAGTGCAGAGATATAGAGCCAAATGCTTTTGTGGGAGTTTGGGTTTTTTTTTTTAAAAAGGGGTATTTCGGGTGTGTGGTGATTCCACCTGTGGCATCCTCCCACATCCCTGCAGAGGAGGCAGTGGTCCTGTGCAGGAGTTGCTGCTGTCCCAGGGAGGCAGGGATGAATAAAACCCACTGCGTGGGTAACATCAGCTACAAGTTTTGCTTAGCTGCCTGTGGCTGAACAGCGTTCACGTGCACGCAGCCTGGAACAAATGCAAAGGCTGATCAGATGATCCCAGGCGGATAAACTTTTTAAGGATGTTGTTCCTCTGAAATGCATCAATTTGCCCCACGTGTGCTAAAATGATTTAGATAAAATAGATCTGCTCATGATGCCTTCATAATGTATTTATTTTTAAACGGATGAGGGTTTTCTGATTGCTTGTAATGATTTTTCTGAATTACAATGATCTTTAAATATTACTGGTAACAGCAGCTGTTACAAAATTCTCAGGCAGAAATCTGATTTTCCTTTTTATTTAAAATAGATAATGGGCATTTAAAAATATGAGTTCCCCAGTCCTGGCACAGACCCAGTCGTGGGCGTCCTGATGTGTAACTTAGCACAGATCATTTTAAAACAAGAAGTTTGCTCAACAAATATAAGCTTCCCGCAGCCGAGCATGTCTGTCCCTGCAGACCAATGAACTTCCCTGTGACTCGAGATATTTTTAATTCTGCTCTGGACTTTCTCCAGGAAATCAGTAATAATTACTAATTGTATTTTTGTAAGCTAAATGAAAGGATGCATTCTTTCTCGAAATTCTCCCTTAGCTTTTGCAATTAATTATGTTGCTCTTTTGTGTGATTAATCCTTGTCTTTGTATTACAACTTCACTTAATCAAATAGTGCTGTGTAGCATGCCAAGGATTCTTAAGTGTAAGATATTTTCTCCTTTTTTGTTGTCACTTTTTTCTTTTCTCTGCTACCTACATCTCCTCCAAACTTTTGGCAAAGCGACATTTTACTGAAGAACTAACGAGTTCTAAAATCATCAGGGGAAATTTGCATGAGATTATTGTAACTTGGCAAAGCCCCCCTGCCATGTGTGGAGCTACAAATTGATTTTTTACCAGCTGAGGATATGTCCTTAGATCACCAACACACACTAGGGCAGATTTCTGATAAAACTATTCCAACAGAAGGTCAGTCAAAACCCCTAAATGACCTCAGGTTTTCTTTCTAAACCTTTACTATATGAAATATATTAAGCCAGACTTACCTGACCACCTTAAATTATATATTAAAATTATCCTCTTGCAATATGCCCACACTGGAAATGTCTGGCAGAAAAGAGCTGGTTTTGAGTGGTTTAGAGAAAGTCTTAAACACTTAGGTTGCTGTGCAATTTTGTGGCAAATCTTGCTTCTTCCTTTGCAGCCAGGGAAAGTTTTTTCCATGGTGGAAGAGGAGCATGTCTGTCATTCCAGCATAGCATGGCTGCAATATTGCCAGCATTAAATGTTCAAAAGTCAGGAGACTGGTTTACACAGAGCAAGGTCCTTACTTTAAAAAAAAATATTTTTATCTTCCAGTTTCTTGTTTTTTAGGATGCCCTTGGGCCATATTTCCAAGGGCCCTTCTGTATCTCAAAATGAATAAAAAAGCAGACAAAATTAAGTTCAGGAAAGGTGGCATCCTCATTGCTCCAGGACCTGGGGCTTTAAGAGCAAGACCTTACCAGCCTCACAGTGGAAAAATCAGAACTGGTTGGAGGTGCCAGGGAAAGGTAGTCATTTTATCACCATAGAGGTGTCAGTGTGTGAAGAATGAAACTGAATATCTATTACCATGGAAACTCTCCCTCCCTTGAGCAGGGCAGAGGATGGGCATTGCCCATTTCAAGCTCCACCACGGTAAGCTGGGCTGGAGCCCAGGACAACATCAGCTGTTAGTTAGGAAAGCACTGAGGAGGCTGCTTACCTTTCATTATGGAATCACTCTCACAGCTTAATAATGAAATAATATGTGAAGGTCGTAGCTGAAATGTTCTGTGCCAGTGTAAGTATAAGTGGTTAGTGAATAGGCAAGATGCTAAAAGACATTGTTAAAATACACAGCGCCATCACTGTAGGATGAGTCAAACTTCTTGCTGGAGGGTACCACAGTGGATTCCTCTGTGAAGCTTTTTGCATGGAGTTCCTAATTGCAAGGAGAATGAGCAGAGGAAAAGAGGAAAAAAGTAGAATTAGTATCTTCCATTAAGCGCTTAATAAATGCTGAAAAGTAGCTTTGAATATTCAGGTGACTGATCTGCATCAGCAGATCGTGGAGGTACATGCTCACCTTAAGCATAGTTGTAATCTCATGGAAATAAAATAAAATAAAATAAATAGTATTGTGGTGGTGTATGGCCCTGCTTGCACAAGTAATACTTGCACAAGTAAAGCAGGGATCTGCTTCTTGAACCGGGTCCTTTATGCAAATAATAAGTCACAAATGTGGTAAGGATTTATTTTATGTTCTTTCAAATGAAGATGGGTTGGCTGTATTCAGTATATTAAATCCTTCCTGCTGCTAAGCTTAAAGAAACTGATTCTCTTGTAACGTATTTTGATTTGACTACTGTAGCTTCCAAGTGCTATAAAGCACTAGAGTAGTTTGCCTTGGCCTCACACCTAGTTACAGTAGTGCTAACTTTAAAATTGCTGAAGAAACCCACATCTGGAGTCAATTGAGTGAATTTTAACCAGCTTTGGTGGTAATATGCAAGTAATATTTCATCCTCGTGTGTATTTCACTCATCTTATAAAAAAGATGCCTCATTCCAAGACTCCTAGACATATTTCTTTGCTGTCTCATATATCAAGAGTATCAGACTAAGCAGACCGCTTAAAACTGGATATGTCCAAACACTCTCTTATCCTAAACAACGGCCAATATTTTTGCCAACACTTCCATTTCCTGCAGTGGAAAAAAAAATATATAACCCCAAAGCCTTGGCCAGATCCTGCTCTCCTTGAAATGCATGGCAAATTTGTCAACAAAACAACTCTCTGCCTTGGTAGTGGGGGGAGAAGTTTAACAGCTGGAATTAACCAGCAGGAATAATGTGAAGCAGGCTGAAGCTTCGGATTAGGTTTAGTCTAATGCTGGGTTCAAGGCTGAGCTTGCGTTCCGATCTGCCTGTGCCAAAATCATGGAAGCGACATCCAAAACCAGAACCAGAGAGCAGGCCCTTTCAGCTCTGGATTTGGCCCAAAGCCAGACCAAGGCTGCGGGCATCAGTCCAGGAATCCAGCGCTGAGACACCCGCAGGCCCCAGATTCAACAGCTTGAAACTCCAGTTTTCTACCGTCAAAAATATTAGTCTGGTGCAAAGAAAGTACTTTTATTTACAAAAATGTTGTAAGCATACGTAATTAATTCCCACTTGCATGGACTCTGTTTCTCTGACTGTTTGCAGGGGGATGACCAGCCATATGGGAGACAGGCAGTAAGCTAAACAAGACCCCAAATTGGTTTTATTCTTTTATTTTTTGTCTGAAGGGACCACCACTGGTGCGAGGCTCATTTCTTGTAGTGCCTCAAAAAGCTATTAAAGGCAATTGTCATGCTGGACAGACTGGGAGTTGAAATCTGGAGGTACCATCCTATTGGTGCTCCCAACGGTTGCCTCCTCCACCCCTCTCTAACATGAACTTAATGCAGGTGCAGACACAAGCCTAACATAAGGGAGCAATTTTCTGATTCATTCATGTAAGACCCTGAGGGAGAGTAGGAACAAGATGTACAAAGGTAATGTGGCATTGTTAAAAAATTAACTTTGCTTCCATTTTATGGAGCCATAGTGCTGTGTTGCTTAGTTACGTGGATCAGGAATTTAACTGTAAACAAGATATTTCACTCCTCAGTCCCTAGGGTTTTCAGCTCCATTTGAAAAGCAGTTAAAAATGTGCATCTTTTGCCATATCCTTGGGTCACTTCTTGCCATTGCTTGTATCCTTTGTGTCTGCTGCTGCTGTTCCAGCAGTGCTGGGAGACAGAGGTGGTGGCATCCGGGCTAGCGTGACCACTGCCGGGCTAGAGCCACACTCCCCTCTGAATGCTGCACTTGTTCAGAGACGAGACAGACCGCTTATGCCTTTTGTTTTGTTTTTTGTTTGTACAAATCCTGGCTGCACGGGTTCCAAGCATCGCGAGTTTGCCAGCTGGACTATGCAGGACTTATTCAAGCCGTTGGAAGTGGAAAAGGGGTTAATTATCCTGGTATATTATTACATCACTAGTGGAAATTCTGTTTTTGCCCTCAGGATCTCCACTGCTGTCTCTGCTCAGAGCTGTTAAATATGACAAGGTCACTCACCCTGCTTTAGTAACAATGAGTGCTAACAAATTTGGGGGTTGCATGCATTGTCATTGCCTAACAGGGTCGTCCCTGTAACCACAAGCGTTGCCTATGCCTCGTACCCAGCAAACCTCGCAGCAAGTCAGATGTTAGATTACACTGTGTTATGTTGGAATCTGTGTATAAAAATACAGTGACACACAACTTCCCTGCCTATTTACACTCTAAACAAGATGAGGCAACTAACAAATACAGAGGAGATGGGGAGAGATAAGTGATGAAGAGAGGTTAAGAAGTGGGGCTGAAGATACAAAGAAAATACTTCAATTGATAAGGCAGATTTTAAAAATATTTTTCTCCTCCCTTTTCCTTCTGGCTCTGCAGATGGCTGGGGAGAATCTGTCTTTTACAACACCATGTATTGAAGCAACATGTACTTCTGAAGTTTAGTCACCCACTAATTACTAGTCTTTCATTAACAGCACAGAGACACAAATGATGAAGTACTTGCTTATATCCAGTAGTCTCTATTGTTGAGGCTTAAAAAAATAAATCATTAGCTACATGCTTGTTAAGCATGCTAAGACTGTTTATGTAAACTCCCTTGCTCTTATTTTGGCTCACACAGATGGTTAAGATACTTCAGCTAATATTTCTTACTGTAAAGAGAGGGCTAATTGCCGAAATGTCAGAAGTGCCAAGTACCGCTTGTCTTGGAAAGAATGGGACGTAATGTAGGCACGGTTCATCCTAAATGTGGGTTGCTGTTTGAGATTTGTTGTCTGGCCAGCAATTTGTAAGAACAGGCATCGTCACAGTTGAGGAAAACTTCTGTTGTGGCCACAGCCACGTAGGTCTCTCAAATCTCATGTTATTTAGGAACAGTTTTGCATTTCTCCACTGATGGTGCTCTTCAAGGGAATATCTGAAGGCTGAGGCAAACCTTAGCAAGCAATGCACTTGTTTGGTTAAGACTTCAGCCTTGACCTCCATCTTTAAGCCCTTGTTTGTTATTAATCACGTGTTTCCTGAATCAAAGAGAATATTTTTGGAGAGGGAAAATTGTTCTGGGACTGGAGCGTTATATGCCAAACAGACTTGCCCAGATGACAAATAGCCTTTGCATGATAGCCAAGGTTCATCCAGCTGCTCGGCCCCGTACCAAGTGATTGATGGTGTTGATGTTCTAAATAGGCTTCAGATATGCCAAATATCAGGGCTGTAACAAAGTCCTTCAGATATATACTGTAGATAGGCAAGAAGGCATGTTCCCAGCATATGGCAATTCTGAGAGTGGTGTCAGGATTATAAGTAACCTCACAGGGTTTGTCTGGTTTCTTTCGAAGTTAGACAAAAACAGTTTTCTGTGCCGGAATGAGCAGGGTCACACAAGGTCTGTGCGAAGCTTCCGATTACCACCGATTTTCTCTGTAACTGGACACCCTTCGGAGTTATAACAACATTTGATTTCTTAGCAGAGATCAATAAACTGTTTTTCTACCACAGTTCTGAGGGGGAAAGAAGAATAGGATGTGCTCAGAAGTTGCTGTCAGGGGTTTTTTATGTCTTAAAGGAATGGGAAATTCACACCTGAATAGTTTTATCTTGGTAACATGACAGTGCTAGTTCTTTCTACTAATCCACAAAGGGCTGTTCATTGATATCCTGCAGGATCAAGCAGCTGCACTGCAGAAGAAACAGTTTCATTGATCACTCCTTTTCCCCAGAGAAACTTCCTTTATTTTGTATTTTCCCTCTGCTTTGCAGTAAATGCAATTCCCTGAACCAAGCAGGGCTGCGTGCTTGCTAGGCGGGAAGCAGAAGCACAGCCTGGGAAATACCAGGATACTGGAGGACAAGCTGCCCTCTGCTCTGGCTACAGGACAGGCAGAGGTTAGAGTCAAGGGTGGTAAGGTTTTTCTCTGCTTTGTCATTCAGAGGTGATAGCCTGCGTTAGACTAATGCCTCCCTGAGAGCTGGCAGGGTCTCAGACCCCTCACTAAGGGACATTCTCTGGTGCAGCCCCCTGCTTGGCATTTCACATCTTCATGTGGCCACAGAACCCTGGTATCTCCACTGGGAAATGTGTGTTTCTGGCCCCACAAGCTCTCCATGCAATGCTGTAATCTCGCTTTCTAAGAGATTAATACATCTTGGTTTTGAGCGTGTGTTTGAATAGTTTTCTAGGAGTGACACTGAGGAAAGCATATTTTGTGAAAAGGCCTTGATGGTGTAGGTTATTTCCTGGATAAAACCATTTCCTCGGTAATTGGAAGATGAGTCAGGCTCACACGTACAAAACCAACTTCTCTACTAAGTCACTCCAGTTTTGGGCCAGCAGATCCCTACTGAATGCTGCTGTGAGAAGTGGCCAAGACAGCCTCTGCCGTGTGCCAGACCGGTAGTGCAAATTGGCCATGAAATAGGATCAAGTGACTGCAGGGCAATCAAATTTAGCCAGACCGTACCAGTAAACTCAGGATCAGTGATGCTCTGAAACACCAGCTGAGCAGCAGAGAATGGCGTTCCATAATAACCAGCTCAGTTTGGGGCCACAACATGGAGCAATCGGCCCATGTTCTTTTTCCACTGGGTCCAGCTGTAACCGGCTTCTTAAGAGATCAGAGGTTTCAAAATTCCACTTCCTGTCATCCCCACAGGCTGGCTGGAATCAGCCAAAATCCCAGGATCTGTATCTTTATTTATTGCCGACTCGCTTCTTGTTGGCAGTTCGCACGTTGTGTCGCCTGCCTACCAAGCCAACAGGCTGTCAGTGGTGATTAGCAATTAAATCGTACACCGTTCAGGGCTCTGTGGTGCCTCAAGTGATTTTGTTTGCATCCAGGCTGGGAGCGGAACAACAAGCCAGGTTTTAATTCACATTGTAATTTAAACGTGAGTCTGTGTGCGGATGTTCTTATCTCTGCATGCTCCATTTCAGTGGGGCTCAAACTCACTCAGAGTCACTCAAGTTAAATCAAAAGTGAGAACTCTGAGAATGAATGGAAAATGAATAATCACACAATTACCTGCAACTAATTCAATATATAAATGCAACCAGAACTAGCTTTTCCAGTGGGTTCCTGTTCATAGGTAGCCCTCAGTGTGACACATCAAATGCAACACTAAGAGTAAAGCCGGTCATTGTCACAGTCCTGTTCTTGACTTTCGTCTGCTGTTGGGGACATTAATGGAGAAGCATGGATACGTCATCTGACCTGCACAGCACAAGTCATCAAACCTTATCTAATAATTTGAGCATTGGGCCCTTAACTTCTCCTTGAATTATAGCCTGCATTTCAGAAGACAGGCAATCATGACTTAAAGGCTGCCAGTCACTGAGACCCTACCACGTTCCTATCCAATTTGATCTGAGGGTTAATTACCCTCTTTCAAAAAAGTCCTATTTCTGTTCCATAGCCTTTTCTCCTAGTTGCATGTATAACCTTCTGTAATGACAATGAACTGTGATATTCCTTACTTTTGCTGATTTTCAATTGTTGGGCAAAAAAAATAGCATCCCTGACTTTGGCTGGATTGAAACTACTAGCTAAGTCCAGCTGCATATTATTCATTGAATGATTTCAGTAAAATTACATTTGGGGGCAGGAAAGCTAAATTTGCCAGACAGCCTAAATAGAGGGTGATGATGTTGTTCCCCTTTTAGTCAACAGCCAGGACACTCTTCCAGGCTGAATTGAACCCAAGTTCAATACCCATATCTGCCTGAGAGGGTTACAACCTGCGTGTCCCTGGCATGGCTCTGACATAGTTGTGTTTCTAGGTGAGGTCTCCAGCAGTCCTTTCTGCTGACACTGCTTTTTGTGGGGGATGCTGACATATCATTTAGCCAGAAGGGGTGGCTGGTGGACATGTGTCCTGAGACTGGTGGAGAGAACACTGACTCCAAAGGCAGAACATCTCACCTCAAGCGAAAAATTTAAATGTAAGCATAAAAAGTGGAACAGTGCCAAAAAGATAAATTGACAGCTTCCTTTGCCTCGGGGTGCTGGAGCCTGGCAGATAAGGAGCTCCCCAGCTATGGCTCCTGGAAAGAGGACTATTCAACACTCTTTTCCTCCACAGTAGGAGCCATTGGAAGAAAAACTTGGTTTCTTCTCCCTTCCTGCAACTTTAGTCTCATTTGCTTCTCTTAGAAGTGACCAAAAGGAGTATTTCATACTGAGCAAAGCAAAATATTTTTTCTTTCATGTAGAAGATTCAAAGCATTTTAAAACATCATTTAAACTGTTCCTTAGACAGTTGCTCTTTTGGGTGCTAAATCAGAGAACCAAAAATTAGCTAATAACCCTTCACAATGCTGACTTTCTAAGAATGACTTGTGAATAGGCTGTACACAAGCAGTGGTTTATCTGATTACTTGCTTTTCTTATATGGCCTTTACTGTAGAGAAATTACAAGCCTTTTTGTTTATTCTATTCTTTTCATGTACACTGATGCAGTTATAGTTACATAGGTGTAAAATTGATGTGACACAAGTTCAATCACTATTTCTTCTATAACTATTTCTACTATAACTTGCATACATTGATATTAACTCCAGGAGGATATTAGTCCTCCTGGAGCCTTCTTCAGAGATGGAAAAGCTGAAGACACAGTGGAAATCTACAGCAGAGCTAGAAAATAAATCAAGCCCTTTGTATTTTAGTCCAGTGTGCTGACAACACCTTTTCCTCTTACTCCTTGTAACAGAGAACGTTTGCAGCATTTTTCTTATTGTAACACTTGTGTCAGTCTGTGATTCAAACCCCATTACTTCTTCTTCTGGCCTTGTAGATTAATGAGATTAATTGGTCCCTGCCTTCCATTCTGCATCTAGAGATATTTTCTTACTCCCCTCAGCTCTTCACCAGGCTGAACTTCCCCAGTCCCTTAGGCTTTTCCCACGTGGCAGGTTTGCACAGATGTCTCATTCTTGCTGCTCTCCTGAGCTCTCTCCGTGGTCTCAGTCCTTCAGGAAGTTCAGTGCCCAACTCGCCCTCTCTTGCTACGATAGAGAAGTGTTTGGACATGTTCTCACTACAGAGCAGATTTGAACTAGACTTCCAGAAGTCAACAGCTGTGTTGGGTCATTGAAATTACAAAGCCGGTTCTGGTTCTTGCAAACTCGAAAAGTTTTAAAATGCACCTAATGAAAGGTTGGCTTTGGATACCCCCTGCCAGTTAGTATTTGATCTGCTCTGCAGCTTTGAGTCTCCCAGTTATTTACAACTAGCTATTTGTATACTCAATGGGCTCCACTGTGTGAGGAAACTGTTTAAAAATACATTTTAAAGAGATGATTTCACTTCATGTGGTTTTTTGCCAGCAGTGTGGTTTTTAAAAATGTTTTTTAAAACCTGTGTAGCGCTCAACTATGAAGCTGTACCTTAAAAGGTGAAGCAGAGCCCCTCACTTGCCGAACATGCTCAAGGGGGCTGCTGTTGGAGCACATTGCAAGCCCTGTGCACCGCTTGAAGGCTTGGTGGGAGTTTTGTGTAGGAAGAACAGTGATAAGGTTGTGCAGAAGCAGGCAGGAAGGCAGTTTAAAGATTGCTTCAATATGGCCCTCACTATAACATTATCTGAATTGTCCTGGATATTTAAGAGAATTAGCCATAATGATCTTGCTCTGTCACTTTTCCTTTTGTTTTTACTTTTCCCAGGAAAAAAAATAAATTAATTTGGTTTATCAACAAAGTTCAGCTGGGGTTTCTGCCCATCTCTCTGCAGCGTCCGTGTCTGCTCTGGGAAGGAACGCTAAGGGCACTCGCTGAAATGGAAAGCCCTGTCAACAAAATCATTCCCATCTAATCCCACCATCTTGATTAATGTCTGCTACCTCGAAAGAGGCGAACTCTGTCAGCCAGGTCCAGCTTCAAGGGGAGCCGAGTGTGCCAGTTTGCCCCATTCATCAGTGGCTTCTCCGTTACGGCAAAGCAGCCTGCATGGAGATCCCGTGGATCAGGAAAGGGGTGATGATTTCTCCGCTGGGTAGGAATAGTCTCCCAAAGGACATTTGCCTGTTGCAGACAAAACAGCTGTGCAGGGAGGCTAAAAATTATGGAACTTCAGACTACCATCAAGCCCTGTAAATATGTTCGCTCATTGCTCAATCTCCAAAGCAGAAAATATTTCACATTCTTAAAACAAAGGTAAAATCTCATTTTTCAAATTTTATTTTTGAGCTGTAACAGACTCAAGATTATTTTAATAAAACAACAGACCTCTTTTCCCCGGTCTTATAAATTAAAATAAATTTTCAGCTTGGAGCAATATTTTTGGTCAAGCTAGAAAAGTAAACAAAGAAAAATGTGGATTTCTCATGGAAATGCAGAGAGTAGTTGCTATAATTATTAATAGAGGAACGGTATCTGCAAGTTTTATCCATACATACTTTGCATGTGCTGCAGCAGTAATTGGTGGCTGAGCCCCTTGTTTTCAAATGAAGTGCTAAAAGCAGCTTTCTGGCCACAAGACAAGAATAGTTTCAGTTATTCCACTTAATTTTGCAAGGAGCCTTCCTACCCTGTCATAAATACTCTTTGCAAAATGCTGTGACAATGAATTCCTTAAAAGCAAATACAAGTGGGGTAAGGTTTCTAAAGAGAGTTAATATCTGTTATTTGATCAGCTGATTTATCTAAAAGCATGTTTGGTTTTTTACAGCCAGATTTCTTGGTTTTAATTTGGTTTGTACAAAATCTTGAAACAATATATCTATTCAAAATATTCATGATGAATTCAAAGGCTTTCAAATATTCTTCTAAAGCTTGTAGAAATTTTTAAAAATTATAACCCTCAAGTGGTTCCTGCTGAATTTTGTGTGCCTCACATTGAGCAGAATCAGTTTTGTTCTTTTTCCCCATTGGCTCCATCCAAACAAAATCTTCCAGTTTTGCATTTGCCGTCCAAAAATCCTTTTAGTCTCCCTTAAAATTTCACAAGTATTAAATTCCATGCTGAAAAAATTGTCTTCACACACTTCCATACAATTTGATACCAAAAATGTTTGGAAGGCACAGCAACATTCCAAATGCTAAAAATCATCTGAAAAGGAACAACCAATTGGGGTACGAAGCTTAATTTCTTTTTTCCCCAAAAAAATAAAAAAATTACTCTCGCACACTTCTTAAGCAAAAAATTTGGATAAAAAATAAAGAAGCTAGAAGTGGCTGGAAAAGATCTTCTGAGGAGTGATTATTTTTTTCCCCACTAGCAAAATAAGTATGGAAAATGTAAGTATGCACAGCTGTGTTTATTTCAATGATTAGACATTCTATTTCTCTGTGACCTCTCTGCATTGAGCTGGCAAGACACCTGGGTATGCTTAGAAGTGTCTCATTCATACATTTACATTTATTCAACTCGGACCTTTCTTTCTCCCTCCCATGCCCTTTTCTTCTCTAAAAAGACCACAAAAAAACCCCAAAAAACCCCAAAAAACCCAGTTGGATCTGGTGCACTCCTTCCTCTCCCTGCTTTTTTTGTTGTGCTTGCAAGGTGTTGGTTAAGACTCTACCCTGCGCCTCTACACATTTTAAATGAAAGCATTAGCACTATTTTAACAGTGCTAATATTTCAGGGCTTTTTCAGGCTGAATCAGTGGGAAGGGGTGGCTGCAGTGTATCATGTAATGTGACTGCACATCTGCCGTACCGGGAGTGCAATGGAAGCTAAGCCCCAGTGTCTGCATCCCCCATGTTCTACATCTGCACTTGCATTTTACTTATGCAAAATAAGTGTGCATGTATAAACTGGGCTATCCCTGCACTAGTGTCCAACCATTCGGGCTGATATTGATGGATGCTTAGTTGATATGGAGAGGTTTGCTTACAAAAAAAGGTCAGCATAGAAATTTTGCAGTCCAGACTGTGTTACTGATATAGAAGTAAGACAGAGAGGAGTTAAAGGGTTTCCTCACTGTCATCAAAGAAGTTTGGTACAGAGCTGAAATTCCCCCCTAGCTCTTCTGAGTCTTAATCCAATGTCCCACCTGCTACTTCAACCTTCCTCTGCAAGTATGCATCAGGTTTAGGGGCAGGGCTTCCTTTATAAGTGCCCAAGCTCCAAAACTTTTCCATATTTGTTTTTCTTCTATGATCACTGAAACCAAAAGCAGAACTTCCAGTAAATTGCAAGTTGCCAGATCAATTCAAGATTGATTCCCTCAAGCTTATTATAGTTTCTCCCCCTGCTTCTTGGGATATCTAGGTATTTCAGAGTACTAAATACTGACTGCAAACTGTAGATCCAGTTCTTTTAGTAACTGCGTTTTAACATATTGTTGGTTTCCTTAGAGTCACTATAAATTTAAGCTGAAGAAATATGACTGGATATACACAGAATTAGAGTAAATGAAATGACAATGAGAAGCATCTGTACATAAGACACTAATTTTCCTTTCCTTTCAAGCTATCTGAATTCATTAGCTGGCCTTCATACCAGTGTGCTGTGTATAATACAATGTCTCATATCGCCTCCACTCTGTCAGATTAGCTTTCTTTTTTTCTGCTTCAAAACCACAACTCAAAAGCTCTGCATTGCTATTGGGTATTAGTCAAAGGTTCATTTGATTCACTGTTTTAATTGTTTTTTACAGGAAATGTTTAGGAAGGGGCAATTCTCTTGCATGTATTATTTTCTACTTTATATATGATTAGGATGTGTTTGTATTTGTCGTATTAGTCTTCTTTTCTAGGGGTTAGTCCTGTGCAGGGCTGAGTGTCCAAAGCTTGCCACTGGGGTCCCTAGCAGTGGTCCATGCTCAAGCACCCAGCCGCAGTGCCTTCCCCATGTAGAATCAAGCTATATGCTCTCAGGGTATATTTAAACACAATCTAAAGAGAGAATTACTGGGAGATTTCTTGCACCGTCACTCCACAGCAAGGCTGAAAAGTCCTGAAACTTGAACACAAGAAAACTCAACGTGGTAACCCACCTCTTCATGCGCCCCCCAACATCAGCCTTCAGAGCTGGGGAAATGTAGGGAGATTGAAAAGACTTCACAGTAGAGCAATCATATAATTAGATTTGTACAGAAGTGTGAAGAAAAGATCTAACTCTGAAATAAATGGGTTTCTGTGTATTGGTTTGTCAGCCTTCAGCTAGCCTGTTGATGCACTGGAATCTGTAGAGCCAGATCTGTATAGTTTGGTTATGGAAAAGGGAGATAAGCAACTCTGGCAACACACAAGTTGGAAGAAAATGAAGGGGGTAAGCAAGAATGAAAGTAAGGAATAGAAACAGCTAGCCTGGAAGGAGAGGGAGAGGAAGCAGTAATGGGGACACGTTATGAAATCTTTTCTTTGCACTTGAACTGGAAGACTTTTCAGGTGGGACATTTAATATGAAGCCAGACAAAGTACTAGCTTATATATTCATGTTACTAACCTTTTGTTGTAAAAGAATGAGCTGGTACTGAAAGGGGTAGATGCATGGAGTAGTTTCCTCCAGTGGCAAAGCTGATTTAACAGGTTTCCACCACCTTGACTGAATTATTTGAGCTAAGGAAAAGAACAACTATTTTTTTCAACCCTTTATATTTTTCAAACTTGTATCATCTCACTTGCCCAGTTTTTAATGTTGCTGTGAAGAGCTTGTCCTGCTGAGCATGAACTGAAGCACCCCAGCAGGGACAGCAAGCGGGGGTGCTGCTGGTGGTGGTGACAGGGGACATTGCAGGGAAATGTCCCCTGTGCCACCAGAGAAACCACATGCTCTAATACCCTCGGCAGTTTGGTAGGGATTTCCCTCTGCTCAGCAGAGGGAGAGAGAGGGGATGACTTTTGGGGCTGGCTATCCAGAAGCATCCAAGGGGTTAAAGCACCAACCCCCAATGAAACGTAATGGGCAGAGGTGCCCAAATACTTCACATCCTTTGAGGTCACCCCTCGCAGAGACCAAGGAGAGCATCCCTTTGGGATGGGATGGGATGGGATGGGATGGGATGGGATGGGGCAGCCATGACCGCAGGAGCCCAGCCTCCTTGCAGAGCTGATGCAGGAGAGGCCACATCGAGGTGGGGAGATCCGGGGAGCGCTGAGGGGAGCAGGTTTATGAGGCTCCTTTGAGCTCAAAGCATTTTGCGAGGGGTGGGGAAGGGCTGCCTCCCCAGCCCCAGGTTGAAAGGAGGGCTGGAGGGAAGGGGTAGGAACCGGCAGCCGTTCGTGCCCTGGCCCCGGGCGGAAAGGTGGTACACTTGCCGCCTTCACCCCTCCCACCTTTCAGCCACATTAAAGCCCAATTATTCACGCTTGATGTCAGCAAGGCAGGGCCTCACTACCCGCTGCTCCCGGATCCCTTCCCCGAGGGGCCAGATTACCCCGGCGTGCAGCGGCCCATTCGGGGTGGGGTTCGCAGGGCGCCCGGGCAGGCAGGGGCCCAGGGCTGGCACCCTCAGCCCCATGCGGCGCCTGCTTCGTCTGTCCCATGTCCCGGGGAAGACATCGCTCCCTCAGCCTCTGAGGGATGGCAGTGGCTGTTGAGAAGTGGCTGGCCCTCGCCCTGCTGCGGGCTGTGAGCTCCCTGGGGTCTCGGCCGTCAGCCTGGCGGGACCCTGGCTGTCGCAGCAGCACACGGGTGCCACAGGTTCACCGCTGACATCGGCCATGCTGCTCGCGGTGGAGTCAACGCTGGGATGAGGAGGCAAGGAGGGACACCCAACTGCCCCACCGGGCGGCTAAGGGCATGAGGGATGATCTGCAATTGCAAGAGGAAGGCGAGAGGGAAGGGAGAGGACTGAATTGACCCTTTTTTCCCCTTACCATTCACATGCTTACAGATTTTTATCAGGCTTTTTAGCTGCAGGGCAAAGTGTTTCTTTATAGTTCCTTCCAAAGCGCTGCTGCCAAATTCAGGCTGCGGTTGCAGCAGCTGTAACCCATCCCCCAAGGCCTGCACGCCCCTGGTCTGGGAGCAGTTCAGCAGGAGCGGCTGAGAGCACTTGCATAAGTCTGGCGGGGACAAGATTTCGGTATCCTCTAAGGCCTTTGTGCATGCAGTGCTGTGAGCGTTTTGTAAGGGCTTTTGCTGGCTTTCACAAAAGTGTTTTGCCAAAACACAAGCGGTCGTGGCAAAATCCCACTGCCGCACCCTCGTGGCCTGACTGCTGCAGGGGCTGGGGTGAGCCGGGCTCTATGGCACGTTTGAGGGATGCTGTGGGCTCCCCGGGGTGCAGGGTGTAGGCTGCAGGCTCCTCTCTTCCCGGGATGGGATTTACTGGCTAGTTGATGGGAATCATGAGCCGCTGATGGTCGTGCGGTGCCAAGAGGCAGGCGGAGGAGGGCTGGGTGTGAAATCCATGGTGATGGGCACCGGTACACACCCAGCATTGCTTCCTCCTCCGTGCCAAGCCAAGCGCAAGGGTCACCTTGGTGGCATCGCTGGGAAAGGGGCTGTGCGGCACCCACGGGTGGGGAGGGGGCACAAACAAGCCAGCTCTGAGCAGCTCTGCCCTCTCCCAGGGCTGAAGACAAGGGGGTCACCTTCTCACAGGCAGAATTAGATACTTTTATGGCCTGTCTGGGGCTAGTTTCTCCCTCTCTTTTTTTTCTTCCCTTCCCCAGCAGAGACTTGCTAGTTTGTAATAGGAAGGTTCATTGTTTTCCTGTCTGATATTTCTTTGATTACTTAAAAAGAAATCCCAGAGGCTTGTTTTCACAAAATAGTGATTGCATAATTGATGTGATTATGATGTATTTTGCTGTGTCACTGCAGCTTGGTTGATTATTTTGAGAAGCTCTGAGCACTGTTAACGCTGCCATGTGTTGTGCGTGCATGGCCCGGGCTTTCATCCCCCTCCACATGTGTACAAGAGCCTTTCCAACACCGTTTCCTCCAGCGGGGACTGTGCAAGACCTTCCTCAGCGCAAGGAGAAGGATGCAGACTCACAAATGGCTAATACCAGTGAAATGACAAATACTGTGGGATGAGCTACAAAGCTTTGTCTGATTTAAATAATGACTTGCTGGTGTGAATAACCTCCCTAAAATCAGATTTATCATGTGGGTGAATAAACAAGTAAAATCATGGGGCCAAATTCTAGACACTTTCCCTGGCTAAAAATGTACAGGAAAAGCAAATGCAGATCGGCCAGGTGCACTGGAAATAAAATTCCTCTGAATACAAGAAAGTGCAGCAAATCATTAAAGGTAATTATGAATTAGAACCTGAAAATGTATCAGCTAACTGCAGGTAGGAATATTTAAGAGCTCACGCAGGGAAGCCTTGTGAGAGAGGATTGCCTCTCTTTTTTTGGCTAGAACTTTTTAATTATTTTCAGCTTGAGGCTAGAGACCATCCTAACAGTCCTTTCTTTCTCCTGGTGACATTTTTTTCATTTCTTTTCTGTATTCTCCTTTCTTTTCTTTTTAATTCAGGGATGAAACATTGCCCTCAGTAAAGCTTCTTGGCCAAATTTCCAGATTTCTGAACCCTTTGTTTTTCTCAACATGTGTGCAATTTTCATTATTTTTTGTCTAGCAGTGACCTCTGGAATTCCAGAATAATTTTCCCTCCCCTTCCTGGTGCCCTCACATGACCCAGGAACACAAACATCTGAGAGACCTCTGGGCATCTTCACATCTGCTGGTATATAAGATCAGAGCCATTGTGTGATGTATTTTTAACAGCAGGTGTTGGGCTTGGAGAAGGGTGTGTTGGGTTTTGAGGGGCTGGGCAGAATCTGCACTTAATTCGCAGTTCCCAGGCTATTTAGGAACAGCTTAAAAACACACTTAATCTGTTTGTACAAATTTAACATTGTAAAACCACAATAAGGAATTGCTAATCAAGTGCAAGCCTGGATTTAGTTTCAGCTTTGCATCATTGCTGTCCTAAAAGAAACAAAAAAACCCACCCAAACCAAAAAAAAAATACCATCACACTTTAAAGCTGAGTCCAAGATTCTAGTTTACAACTTATTTTCACGAAATACTATTGATTGATTACTTGAAGCCTGTTAATTATTATTTAGTCACGGTTTTCAACACAAACTCCTTACAGCAGCAAAACAAACAGTGTGGATGTTTCATCTTTTGCCAATTAACACAGTTTGAACATGACTTAAAATAGGCTGTTAGCTCAGGGTCTGATTCACGACTGCATCTTTCCCGGTTGTGCTGCTGTAATCCCGTTGATTTCCATGGCATTGCGGGAACCTCAATGCAAAATGAGAGAAATGCTTCTTTTTAATTGACAGCCCCCTCCATGCGTAAAGGAGCTCATGGCACACCAAAGCCTCACACATGACACTCTTCCATGGTCCATTAGTAGAAATTTAGCATCTAAATTAGAGAAACAGTATAAGCAGAGTGTTTTCCCCAAAATATCATTGAAATCCTATTTTCACAGAAATCTCTCTCAAATTTTTTTATCAGACAAATCTAAAATGGTGCTTAGTGTTCAGTTATCTGCCAGGTATAAATGGCATAAATGGATGATTACTTTAAATACATCTTCTCTGAGAAGGGAGTTATGGGACCTCACAAAAGCATCAAGCTGTGACTACTTTCAGGAAATCACCTGGAAATAAATAAGATGATAAAGGTTGCTTGCAAGTCCTTAGATTCTCATTGCCTTTTTAGACAGATAATTGAGTTCACTATGAACTGTAATTCCTTTCTGGTATCACTAAGGAACAAATTATTTATTATTTGGGAGAAGAGACTGAATGACCTGACAGGTCCTTTCAATCACAGCATCTATGATTATAAATTCTCACGGCACCCATTGCATGAGTGTATCCACACTAAAATAAAGAGGGAGATTTCAGTCATGTTGAAATTGGTGAGATTTTGGTGGTGGTGGTTTCACCTGTAGCATAGTTTCACCTGTCCAATTTTCTAGGCTACATTTGAATTTTACCTGTTGGGTTGTCTTTGACTGGAGGCAGAATAGCTATTTCTGAGCAGTTATTTTTAATAATGTGCCATGTGTGGGTACTTCTGAAATGCAAGGCCCTTACTGCGGATTGAGTCAGTCTGCTCTTGATTCATCCCAGCTGCTGGGTGTTGAATTTGTATCCTTCTTTATTCCAAATTTTAATATAGAAAGGCACTAAGGGAATGTGTATGGACCTGACATCCCAGGAGCAACTGGGATGCCCTGTCTCCTCCCAACAGCCTCCTGCTGTTGCTGACATGCCACTTGCTGTCTCAGAAACAAGCAAATAGCAGCCAAACATGACTGTATGCACCCGGCTTGTTGCACGAGTCAGGACTCACATGCTGCCCTTCTTGCCCTCTTCACCCACACCAGGAGAGATATGGGATGCCAACAGTATCTGAATCCCTCTACCTTACATCCAGCACAGCATGCCTTGCATGGTCAGAGACATGGCTTTCAGATGACCAAAGCAGTTTCTTGAAGGATGGGATGCCTCCACATGAGGCTTCTTTGCATTTCTTTTTTTTAAAGTTATCCCTATTCTACAATTGAGGAAATGGCACTATTGACAGCCTAGGCATATGTCAAGGTCTCATATTTTTGGCCAATGGACTTTATGGTGCTGCATATGCTGTTTCCAGTCCTGTGTGTCACATTCCCAGAATGACACTGGACAACCAGGAAGGTTTCATGGAGCAGCTATGAGAAGGGCTGGAGGAAATAGGACCTCTGAAGGAAGGGCGAAAGCATTGGGGTTTCTTAGCCTTAAAAAAAATGCTAAGGGCTGACAAAATGAGTCTGTGATGAAGACTCTGCAAAGAGGAAAGGAAAAATTTGTCCAGCAAGTTTGTAGGGAATAAAGCAAGGCTTGAGCTTCAATGGGAAGAATTCATGAAGAGTAAGGGTAGCAAAGCAGTTGAGAAGGTTGCCTGAAAAAGCTATGGAGGTCTTTAAGAAAAGATCAGTCAGGACTGGATGACAGTACCAGCCCATTCTCCCTTGGGTTGTGGTACTTCCAGGGATCCCTACCAGCCATATATGTTTTTAGTGATTCTAAGGAGAAGAGTTTTTCCATTCACTTCAGCGTAAGTATAAGCAGAAACGAAGTAGAGAAGTTTTTACCTCAGTAGAGGTGCTACTGAAGGTGATAGAGGATGGGTTTGGGAACGGTCTTTGTTAAGGTGCTCAGGATGAACACCCCCCACAGTTTGTGCTGCCATAGATGCCTTCTTGCTCTTCTCCATCCAGCACTGTGGAGTGCTCATTGTGGATCGGGTCCTACGTCCTGTAATGAGACACAGCACTGGACATCTTCCCCAAGCATATCAGATACACATCACCATTTTGCAAATGCCACTGGCTTTACTGTGGTTGGAAATACTTTCCAAACATTTCTATTCCCAGTCAGTTGCATCCATAAGGCATTATGAAACCTGTGGTGATTGTGCAAATTCGTTTTACACTAAGACTGGTTCCATAACTGATCTGAACTGACTTGGAATGGTTTTTAAGAAATATTAAGACAATTATGACTTGAATTCCAGAGATCTACTCTTGTACAGCTTGGTCTTTGCATCTTTCACAGCACAATAAACCTAACAAATAAAGCAGAGAAGCTGTGGGACAGTTATCCAGTCAAAGTAGTGGGGAAGCCACAACAGGAATACAGGGCCCTTTCATCTACCCCGTGATGTTTTTAAGCTCCTGGAAACTTGCTTCATTCCACTTAGAATACAATTTGAGTTAGCCTTCAGACATTGAGGATGCTTTCAGACAGTACCCAGCAACCTACATAGCTGTCTTGAAGTGACAGAGGGAACATTTTTTCCCCCATTCACCATTCCCAAGAGACTGGAAGCCAACTGTCTCCTTCTGTCCTCTGCAAGACTTCTGCATCTGCTCAGCCTCTCTTGCCTCTACCCTCTGAGCAAAACAGCCAGTGCTGGTACAGCTGCACTCACCACTGGCAGACCTAAAGTGTCTCTTCTCATTTTTAGTACAAGGATAGGATATGATGACAGCAGAAGGGGCAGTTAAAATCCCAAGTGCTTTTAAGATAGAGTGAAAAATGAAGGGTGGTACCTGAAAAATAATGAGCAGGATTTGGTAACAGTGGATGCCCTGTGTTCCTATGAATGATGTTACAGAAGGTCCACTGAAGCTCAACAACCAAGTTGTTGAGACCTGATAAGCCCTACGCACGCTGTCCTGACAAGAAAGTGTCATGGGAACGCATGGTCCCATTCTTGGACACTTCAAGCCTGGCTAATGCACTAGCTAAGGCCAGTGAGTGATTTCCAGAGAAGAGTCAAAAGGTCTCTGGTGGTGTTGCCCACTCGAACTGAAGCTTTTTATGTAATGTACTAAGGCTGTTGTGCTGAAAAAAAGGGCCAACAAAAAGCAAGCAGAAGGAAATGATGAGAAGATAGAGAAGTGTAAGCCTTGTCCTTCAAAAAGAGTTTGCTGACCTGCCCAAGCTCGTAGACAGCCTATCTCCTGCCTCTACATCAGCAAGTCCTCTCTTGTACAGTTAGTGCCTATGCTGACCATTTCAGAGAGGATACAGCCAGAGAAAGAGGGTAGCTCTCACTTCAGTTCAATAAATCCACCACTAGCGCTTTCACCCATGCTGATTGCACTTGATTTCTCTTCTACTTTTCTCCCCACTTGGCCCAATGAGTACCTCCTGACTGGCCCATCCACTGGGGCATCTTCAAGAGCAGGAGTACCTTCAACCACAGAAATTACTTGAGACTAGAGCCTTACGACAGACGGGCTCCCCCTGCTCAAAGGGGATGAACCTCATTTCATACATGCTGCATGGGTGCTCTGACCACTGAACCACAGAGATTCACCACCATTTTTCTTACTGAGCTTTGCATGGTACCTCATCTGGAAGGTGTGCTCTGAAAATGCATGTCAGGTCAGGCCTGGCAAGCGGGGGGGTAACGCTTTGTTTGCAAATCCCAAAAGAGCTTAGATGTGATTTAGATGCTCGGAGGCTCACACTGTTAAGACCTTGGCAAGTTCTGGGCCGATATTTAGGAATTTTTCTGGCAGGGAAATAGACACCTCCGGGCGTATGCAGCAGCTCAATGGGAATGCAAATGGTGGTGCTGAGAAGTATAGTGGCAGGTAAGTGGTGCTAGGTGAGTAAGCCTTTTTGTGAATCTAGTCCAAATCCACTGCATATAAATAAGAATAATATCTGAAATGCTGGAACGGTGATCTGAAGAAGGTGTGGACTTAAAAAAGGAGGACGCTAATAAAACCAGGAGAGATCTAATGGAAGAGAAAAATTCCATTTAGTGAGCTCATCCGGTGAGGATTGTGTAGCAATATTTAATCCTCTGTTAAAAATCAGACCCTTTGCACTTGCAGCTTACCTTGAGTTACAGAGAAGGGTGGCTAGAACGTGACTAGCAAAATCAATCATGTCCTGAGGGTGGGCTGAAATCTTACACTGTGTTTATGTAAAAACACAAGTGCTTCTTTGCCTCTCTCCAACCTTGATGCATAGAATTGCTTTGAGTTGCAGCAGGCTAATTAATCTGGTCTGTGCCTGCTCATCAAATCTTTCTTGTGGTAGAAGCATTTCTAGCTGTTTTAAGTGAATATTATTTTATTTTGGAGAAAATTGCCTTATGTTCCAGATTTGGGGTTCTCCAACAGGATTTTGGATAGTATAAAGGAACCCTGCTGTAGCATGCTGCCCATTTGAGGGCCAGAAGCAGTGCCTCCCACACTCATTTGGCACCGGGCATGCAGATGGATATACACAGTCCCTGCACTTCATGGGAGCACAGCCCTGCTCACCTCATCTCTTATGGCCACATTGATGCTGCTCTGATAACACCTTATGGGCTACTACAGCTCATCTTCTCAGAGAGCACATTGTGTGGCTGCGACCTGCCTTCTCTCCATCTCCCTTGCTGAGGCTCAGGGCAGTCAAGCTGGGCACCCTTCTTAAAGGTCCTTTGAGTTTTGGTTCATGCAGCCAGCATCTATTTTAAGTCCTATGGTAGGAATGTTACACTTTATATTTAGAGTTAGCTGAATCCAGGCAAAATACTTTATCTTATCCATTACAAAAAGCTGAGCTGCCTTTGTTGTTGTTAGCAAAACATGTTTTTCTTCTTGGCCTGTCTTTTCTTTTGTGTGGCATCTACATTTTGATGTGGAGAAGATCTTTTAGCATGCAAATGCATCTAACCTCAACAGAATGGTTCATGTTGGATGCAGTATGTTTGCACAGTGGTGTTCTGGAAGAAAGCAGATTTTCCCTATGATGTACAGATCAATTCACCTTAACCCCAAAAATGGGTGCTATTGTTGTTGCTTTTCTCTGCACACTGTAGAAGAAACACAAGGGAAGAGCAGACATGAAATAGATTTTTTTTCAAACAAACTCCAGACAGAACAATGGATGAAATGAGTCTCTTCAAGGTTTCTGTGTCATCAAATGTTATTGTTGACACTCTGAATGTAGCGATAGTTGTTACGCTAATTAGAGTGGTGTAGTTCTAGAAACAGGAACTGTGAAAAGACTGTGTCTAGAAGGTACTAATAATCTTTTGATACCTGTATTTTTGCCATTCTTTATTATTATAATGAGAGCGTTAATGTGCAGGGGAGAAATCATGTGTGTCCTTAATAAAGAATGAAGCAGCACAGTTGTTATCATCTTGAGTATCATATTCATTTAAAATCAAGTAGGCAACTCAAAGGTTAAGAGGTTTAATGTTCCTGAACTGTACAATTGAAGCTCTATAGTCCAGGTTATTGTTAGCAATTATTCAAAGTGCTTGGGGGTTTTTATCAGAAACTTCATTTTCCAGAAGAAAGCCCCCCACAACTTTAGCCAGCATTGCAGTGTGACCATTTAACAGCCAGACACTTCTGCACGAAGTGCATCACAAGATGTTGTCATGACATAACTTGCTCCCAGCTATTTATGTGCTGTTAGATAACCATCCTCAAGCAATCTTCAACCTCTCTTAAGTTTTCATGCCACATAAATTTCCAGTGCGATTCAGAAAGCTTAAGAAGCTCTGTATTTAGAGATGAATGCATGCATTCCTCCCAACATGAGGAGTATGCCATTTATTTGCAGCTTTTCGAAACACAAGAAACAGACAGGCTTTACTAAAGCAGATAGTGTACCAGTAAGCCTATCGCACTGTG
Source organism: Scopus umbretta (assembly GCA_013400535.1). Classification (NCBI taxonomy): domain Eukaryota; kingdom Metazoa; phylum Chordata; class Aves; order Pelecaniformes; family Scopidae; genus Scopus; species Scopus umbretta. Next base: position 71,471 of record VZTL01015390.1, read on the forward strand.
TGATAAAAAACATGGAGCACAGAATCAATATTACGGTGAAGAAATACTGAAGGAAACCAGCTAACTGGAGGGAAGAGAGGAAGCTTAAAGAGGAATTACGGATAGTTTAGGACTGTGTTAAATATAAAACTGAACATGTCTTAAACACAGGCAACCATAAAAGCTAATTGATATAGATGAGGATGATTGCAACATAGCATCCACAATTAACATTTTAAAATAGGGTCCCTATAGTAAACGGGGGAGGTGGCCTACATGCTGGAAAAATGTGTATGAGCCTGAACCAGCCCAAGGAACTTGAGAACACTTTTGCAGAAATACTGCAAAACCTAAGAAATGCACTAACCAAGATTCAGACTCTCTTGCCTACTTTTTACATCTTTAATCCTTCCAGGGCATTCTAGAAGCAACAAAACTCTGGGTGTTTTGTATTACTTCTCTTCCACTTGATCAGTCACAGTTGTTTTGTTTTTCTTTGGTCCCTTAGAAGAGGCTTATTGGCAGATACATGTACTACGGGATGGGTGTACCCAGCCAGGTTCTTAAACTCACAGCCTTCTACTTTAGTAGCTAATTTACAGCCTGGTGCCTACAAAGCAAGACCTTTCAATTGTGACTGTTTAATCTGCTAACACGATTTATGGAAGTTACAGCTTAGACTCCATTTGGGCAGCATCAGTCCGTATCAGATGTATCTCAGCTAGCTGAGGTTCTTTCTAAACTTTAACAAAACCCAATGAAAGAGTGAATTCATTCCTGTTTAGGGATCCTCCCACAGCACAGAAGGACCACTAAGCCAAGCCACACAGGTGTAGTTTCTTTGCTTTTACTGATATGCACATCATTCCTGTTTCACTTTATTAGTTCAGAATTTTGAAGTTTCTTTAACCTTTGCTGTGATACATACATTTGTGCTTTAAGCAGTCTTTTCAGAGCAGTGTCCAACAGTCTTTCCAGATCCTTTCAAACCCTTGTAAAAGAAGCCATCAGTACCTCCTTGCACCATACCTGTGTCCCACAGGAAGAATAAATGAGCTTCATGACATAATTTGCTGGTCGACAAATCAAGGGGTTTGGTGAACTGAGACAGAAATTTAGCTCCACAGTACAGTTCCCTCACTTTTCAACAGCACATCATGTCTCAGAGTCAGCAGCTGAAGCCTCCTTGCTATTACACAAGGAAGGATACTATCTGATGTGCCTGAGAGACAGTTCCTTCAGGATGGATAAAATAAAATGCAAAGAAGAAAATGGGGCAGAGCCAAGAGGTGGTATGACAGACATCACCTTTACCAACATTTTCCCTGATTTGCAGATGCTCCAGTGATGAAGCTGTATAGGAACCCCTTCAAATGAGCTCCTGGTCTGTGTGCAGAAGTAACCTAGAAACCGGGGTGGCTCCCCAGGCTCTGACTGTCTCTTGCAAAAACCTCCTTCAGGGCCCTGCATTGGCCCTGCTGAGGGTGAGGGTTGGAGGTGCTGGGCTGCAGCAGTATGGTGCTGATTAACACTGGTCCATGATGATGGGGACTGTGGTGGGGACACCTTCCTTATTTGGTAAGTGTCACAAATCACCAGCATCAAAAAAAGAAAGAAAACCTGAAGGAGAAAATAGCTGTCTGTGCTCCTCTAACGAGCTGGTTCTCCTGACCTCTGGCATGATCCCATCCTTGTCTGATTGACTCATAACCAGTTCTGCTTCATCCAAGCCACAGCTGCGTCAAGGCACAGTGAGCGCCAATCAACCCTACCAACTTCATCTGTGTTTCATGACAGTTTAATCACTGAAGACTGTCTCTGTGTTGAAATATTTCCCCTTGGGGTTTCGGATAGCAGGATTATATCAAGGCAAATAGAACCAAAAAGTGAAAAAGGCACTTGCCCTCATTCAAATCCTTTGGAGTCAATACAAAAACACCTCTTCTGTTGCCTTTGCAGTGAGCATGCATACTTGTCGTGAGTCCTCCACCTCGTGCAATCATAGGGGCTCACAATTCAGCTGAAACAGCTGCATTTTACATTCTTTTCATTGACATCAGTGATGACATAAGTTAGAGGATACAGCCTAGAAAGTTAGTCAATCTCACCATCCACATCAGCTGAAATGAAGAAAAGGTACAGGACAGTGTGAACTGATGGCAAATTTATTATTCCCTGGACTGGATTCACTGTGGTGGCAATCAGGAATTAGTACTGAGGTATTCAGAGTTAGACTGCTCCATAACCAGGCCAAGTGGGAACAGGGTCAGAGGAACAATTTCTATTCCACCGGTGCCTTTTTCAGGTTATAATTCTGAGCGCACAGTGTCATGTTTTCCTCCACATCATATTTTTATACCATTTGATAGTATGTGACTGATGTGGCTCAAATTGCTGTGCTGAGATTCACAAAAAAAAAGCAAAATGGAGAGATAATAGAATCGAGTACACAGTGCTGCTAAGGTGTGACCTCAGTGCTTTCACCCTTCCCTGGAACAAGCATCCAGAGATGCTTGTTCACTGTTTTTGTTAAAAATATCTAATCAAACCAACATTATTAATGTGTACAAAAAAATTATCCCATACACAAGTAACACTGCTGTAAGGAAAACACTTTTTTCAATGATGTTACAAAAATTATAGGTCGTTGCACCCACCAAAGTTATTTTAGCAGAGCTATGTGGTTAGCCCTGGAACTAAGCCATGTTTTCATAGTCAAATGATAGGCCTTTTCTAAGGTCGTGCCCACCCAGTACAAAGCCCACTAAGTGCTTCATTGAAAAGGCTAAATGGAATTCACACATCTCAGGCAATCGTTTTATTATGATCAGTATGAGTATTCACAATGTAATTTTTAAAATCTTGGAAATAAAGCAGGCCAGTATCTAAGAGCAATCATATTACATGTCACGTTGAAAAGCTTGTGATTTCTGGCTTTCACTTCCAATATGTAATGTACCATACAATGAAATTAACATTTGTTACCTTACAATTTGTTGCCTTTCAATCACATGCTTCTGACTTACACTTTTGCAGAAAAAAAAATCCACTTAAAAATAATAGAAATCAAGTTTTCATTTTTTCATACTGAGACCTACCAACACTCATGTAACATTATGCATTATGTAAGTGGTATGGAGCCTTGAAAGAAGGGACAGCAAAATGTTAGTGCATGAATTTAGGATCCTTCAGACTTCACTGGGTGTTTGGTTTTTAGCACCCAGTTTAGGCAAAACTAGACCAAAACATAGTCAATGGATTCTTGAAATCAGACTTTCGTTACCCACTGCAAGTGGATATTAACCTAATTAATAGATAACCCCTGAACCCACTTCTGGGTGGTGCTAGGCAGGACCTCTGCTTTACCCCTCAGCCTCTAGCCCTCATCAGGGTCTCTCTGCAGGAGATGGCTTTTGTGCCATCATAATGAACAGCCACCAACATCTTTCATGAGTTTGTCTAAACCTTTTCTGAGTCATGAATACCTCAGACCTCTGTGACAGCCTGGGCAATGAATTCCCCAGTGTAGCTGCACAGGTATAGAAAATGGCAGAGAACTGCCAGCAGGCTGGTGTGTTCACATGGTCTTGCAGGGTTGTCTAGCTTGACTTCAGTAAGACTTCTGTCACCTTTGTTCATGGCATTCTCCTAAGCAACCTATGGAGAAATACCAGAGGGTAGGCACATAACTGACTAGGTACTATACCCAGGGAAGAGTTTAGTGTTTCAACACTAAAATCAAAAGATATCTCAAATACAAAACCCACTCCTGCCAGGTTCTGTCTTAAACATACTGCTTTTTTTCCCCCTTTAGTGAGCTGGGTGATGAAATAGAAAGTATGCTTACTACAGCTACAGATTATATGATACTGCTGGCAAATTGGAGGATAGGTTTGAATTCAAATTGATCTGGACAAGCTGCAGAAATAGGCTTGAAAAAAAGGGAAAATTTAATACAGACATGTGCAAAGTGCTAAATTTAGGTAGCAACAGTCAAACAAAAGCACAAGATGGAGAAAAACTGGTTAGGGAGCAGTTCTTTAGAAAAGGGGACAAGCATTAAGCATTCCAATGGATCACAGGCTGAGTGAGTCAACCCTGTCATGCTGTAGCAAAGAAGTCAGAATTCATGTTGGGTGTCTGGATTATGCTCCTATATTGGAGCACAGCTTGGTGGGCATCTGCAGGCATCCTTCTGCTCCACGAAGCACTAATCCAGCTTCAGCTGCAAGGATGCACTTAGGTTTAGCTACTGTGCATCAAGGAAAGTGAGGACCTCTCAAAGACATCCCAGGTGGCAAATGATCCAAAGTATCCTTTGAGGAGGGACTGAAGAAATGTCAAGAGTTGGGCTAGGGACTCCGAAGGAGAACCACCTTAGAGTATATAAAAGGCCATTGCCAAGAAGAGAAACATCTGACCTCTGTTTCTGTCATGTCAAGACGCAGCAACATACTTCAACTGTACCCAGAAAGACTCAGGCTAAGCACATTAGGAAAAAACTTCCTAACACTACAAACAGTGAAGCGCTGGCAGTTCACTGGCTGGCAAAGCAGTGAAGCACCCATTGCTATAAATCTTACAGACGAATTGGACAAACATGTCTCAAGGACAGCATGGATATGTTGAGTTGGCCTTCTCAGCCCCTTCCAGCCTTTCCCATTGATTAGCTTGGATGTGCATCATGTCCATGGGGACTTACTTGATGTAGAGTTTTTGAAGGACAGTTTCTCGGACTATCCTGGGAAAGCAGCTCCAACAAAGAGACAACAGGATTATTCCCAACATGTCTCACAGGGATGAAAAGCACCTCTGTGGGACAGAAGTCTTGCCGTTCAGATGGGCTTCTGGTTTGGTTCATTCTTCAGGCTTAGCCCACCACTGGAATCAAGGGCCAGCTTTTTAAAGGACTTCTGTTGTATCACAGATGAGCAAAAAAACCTTCTGCTTTCCTTTTAGTTTTGAACACTGTAATTCATCCATCCTGGTACCACAGTCCACAGGCTCAAATCACATTGCATAGATCAGTGCCATCTTCAGATTAAAATTTTATCATTTAATGACTCAAAACAATGTGATAGCTATTGTGCTTGTTTCCATCAGTGTATGCCAGGGAAATATATAGTGTCTCCATTATTATTTATACAATTCTCAGGTTTCATGGCTGGAAAGTATGGCATTTATACAGATAAATGGTAATGAGCCATCATTAACAGATGAAAACATAGGTCCATAGTCCCTGGCACTGTGCATTAAATGCCAGTAGTACATTAAGTCTGACCCAGGATGGGAAAGGTGGGGTCTGCCTTCTCAAGAGAGCTTATGATTTTAAAAGAATCTTGCCATCTAAAAAGGATCTTTCCAGGTAGATATGCCATTTTTCATTCTTGGGCACATATAGATAAAGGGAAGGCTGTAAGTCCATAGCTCATAAAGCAGTTCTTAAAAAGTTCTTAATCTCCTTTGCTTTGGGAAGTGCTAAGGTCTTGTCTCCTTTACTTTGCCTTCTTTTATTTATTTATGAACCCAAAGCCTGGTTTCTTTAGAAAAGGGTAAAAATTCCTTTGAAGTTAATTTTAGGTGTAGAAGCAAACCCTGACCACAAAAATGCTTTCAAAGGGTCACAGCACTGACTGGAGATTGAGTTGTCCTGACATTTCCTAATATTGGGGATAAGGCAAATTCCTTTCACCTTGACACGAGATACTAAAATTATTCAGGTTTTATGCGTTAAATATTATATCCTACAAAATTAAAGACTTCTTCCTTTGTTGTTCTCAGGGTTTCTACACCCAAATCCTCCAAGGGTGCCTCTGAACTTGTATTCACCATGAGTACAGCTTTGCAGTTGTGGGGTTACATCGTAGACATCCCGGAGGTGGTTTTAATACTATATCCTGTAACATTTTCCCAAGTGGTTACCTGACCACCAGACCCCTTGCAGCCTGGGCTGTGTTTTCCCACTAACCTCTCCCTTCTGCTGTGCTCTCCTCACAGTGGTGACCACCAGGAACATGTTGGTTGTGCTAGAGCAACAACAGCAACTCTGCCATGGTGCTGGAGAGCTGGATGCAGCCAGGAGCTGTTTCGTTCCCTGAGGCAGAGAGGACACTTCAAGTAGGAAGAAAGCTAAAAGCAAACCAGAGGCAGAGGGGGATGTGTGAGGCCTCACAGCCATCAGAGCAGGCATACCCTGGCCCTGAAGGAAGGGCAGGCGAGAGAAGCAAATGGACCCTACTGCCTGGCTGATGCCACATACAAACATGGAGGATTTGTCCTTCAAAATTGAAGAAGATGGCATCTGGAAGCAAAGCAATGGTAAGCTTTTTGGTACAGAAAGATAAAAATATGTTATACGAGTATTTTATATGTGCATACACTTACTGCACTATGATCAAAATAGGCTAGTCTATGCCAGTGTGCCATGGCAATGCTTCAGACAGATAACTCTCTGCTTCCAGTGGCCACAAAACTCCAAACTGTGAAAGTAGGGATTTTTTTTCTTTCCATTATATTGTAATTTCTTAAGCCCTCCCTCAGCTAGTATATAAGTGTGGATATATAGGTGTGTATATATGATGTTACACTCTAAAAGGGAGTTATTTACAAAAGTAGTGATGTCTTTTCTTTCCAGGGTACATATGCCCCTGCAGAACCAGACACCCAAAATCACTAGTTATTTCTGTAAGGCTTAATCACTATTACTCAATAAAAATTCACACAATCTTCTTCTTGATGTATTTTTCACCATTTCAATTTCCATCTTTTTGGGACATCTTTAATAGGCTCAGCTGAGATGCTGCCAAACATTAAACTGAGTCATATTTCTTATCACAGTTTAGAAAGATAAATGTTTAATCTTACAAGACAGACCTTAAAGCCTAACTGAAGAACATCCCCAAACATTGGTCTTTTAATAAACTGCAAGTTTTAAAAACAAAAATAAAACACAGTTACAATGAAAAGGCCATTCTTAACCCCCCATAATCTGCTGGCATTTCTCTGAGTTCTGTGAATACATGGAAATTGCTGTCACCCAGAGCAGCAGGTTGCCAGAAGCAAAGCATGTCCAGACCTACCTGTACCCAGAGTCCCCTACCCGCCTTCCCTTGGAAGTACCAGCCCAGAGGTATTTCCCTAAAACTCTCCCTTCTGCCTTCAAATCACCTGCTCCAACTAACCTGACACAGCAGAGGGAAGGCAGGTTTCTGGCCTGGCTTTATCTCTCTTATAAAGAAGGAAAACTTCTCAAAGCTCTCTTAAATAATGTTCATAAGCTTCCAAAAATCCTGATCATGTTTTCCCACTGAACAAGTGGCTTTTAAAAAGCAAGGTTGACCACACACCCAATTCCCCCACAGCTCCCCATCTGCTGTCAGCCAGCAGCTCCCCTCTGGCTGGGTGCACCAGTGCTTGCCCAGAGCCACACCATGGCATCTCCTCCAAAGGTGTGGTCCAGAATATTTTTCCCTAAATGTGTATTTTATAGAAGGCTTTTAGATTCCCTGATCAAGCTCCCACAAGGATAAAAAGATATTTGGCTGTACAGAAAGGATGAGGCGGAAAAGGACATCCAAGTTGGCACAGACCATTGATCACAGGGAAGCTCTTGGAACCTTCCCAACACAAAGAGCCTCCCACAGGGACAGACCTTCCTCCTGGGACTGCCCAGGTGGTCTATCAATGATACAATCAAAAAAGCATCACCATTTAAATGCAAACAGTGTGCAAGAGTGGCAGAACTATGGCAAGGTGGGAGGATTGACACTTACTTCGGGGTGAGAAATGCCACATGGTGTGTCAGTGTCCATGCAGAGGAGGGCTGTGGTTTCTGAAGCTTCAGATGGGCGCCCAAAGGTGGTGTAACTTATGCTAGGAAAGACTTTGATGTGTTGTGATTTTGGTTGCCTTCAGCATGGAAACTCTTGTTATGGTGGTTCTGTATTTTCATTTGAAGGTGTATTAAACCATTTTATTTTAAAGATCTATCAGATAAATGGTAAAGCAAACCTTTGAGCATGCTGGTAATGCATGCTTTAGGTTACTTTATCTCTGGGAATGTGCCAGAGTGGTTTCTGTCTGTGTGCATGTGCCTGTGTAATTATCCTACAAATTCAGACACAAATAAAAATAACTAGGCAATGAATGTAAATAATCAGGACCACGATACACATCACTCCCAAAATGTGATTCCCAAGCACTGAGAAGACACTGGGGCTGTAAAAAGTTAGAGAAACCTCAACTTTCATTTCAAACACTGGGAAGAACTGGGGGGGAACATAGATACTCCCTTGCTTTGGTACCTGTCTAAAAAGAGAAGTGAAGCAGAAAAGCAGGACCAATTTCCATGCACAAGGAAGAGCCTAGGACAATAAAACCAACAGCAGAGTCTAGCTAGAAGTCAAGAAGGGGGAACATGGTTTGCAGAGGTTTCTGGTTTGGAAGCAGCTTGCTGCCATGGAGAACCCGGGCAGGGCAAGTGGCTGCTCCAGCCCTCACACCTCCCGTCCTAGGCTCACCAGCCAAGAGCTCAGGAAAAGCCAAGCTCAGGTCACCTGCTGCTAAAGATTTTTATACCCCACTTGTCTGGACTGCACAGGTGAGAGTCTGGGGCCACACTCAGGTATTTGGCCTCCCCTCCAGAGTGCTTTGGGGACAACTTCACCCCATGGGCCAGGCTTCAGGGCTTGCACCTCAGGTAGTGCCTGCAACACGTGGGCATCCCTTCCTGCAGCCAGCCAGTCTTGTGCACACAGAGAAGCCTCCAGGAACCTCCACCCAACATTTTTTTCTTTCCCTGCAGTGTGGCATGGTTGTGGCCTCTGGTGCCTCTGCAGTGGTGGGGGGGAGGCTTGTGTAAACAGGTCTTCAGCCTTCCTGCTCTTGTGTCACCTATCATGAACCAGGACATGCTGCAGCAGTGCAGACTCCTCCTGCCATCAGTAGCCCCTGCTACTATCACTGGAGTTGTACCAGCATTAGTAATGATGGAAAAATTCAAGAGGGAAGCCTGGAGGGCAGTCTCCCAAGATACTTTCTACAGATGCTTTGCCAGAATGAGACAGTGGTTTCACAATATTCAGTGGTCTGTTTCTCATCTACCCTGATACTGAGGTCAGAGGAGTTGTAGGCAGCCACTGGTGGCACACCCGGGCAATGTCACATGCTGCTGGGAGATGCGAGGGAATGGAAACACACGGAAATATGATACTATCAGAGAGATCTATGGCTGCCATATTAGCACCATTTGTGAAGCTGACAACACCCATCACAAGTCACAAAATAAAACAGAATTGTATAGAAACTGTATATTTTTCTGAGGACAATTGGTGTAGGCCCTTGTTAAGTTTTATCGCAAAGATGGACAAACATCACAGAAATTTCAAACATTTACTGTTCCTAGCCTTATCTTATCTCCAAAGAGTAGGCTGGAGCCCACCAGGGGAAGGGCACCCCGTAGCTTCACTCTGTTATTTTCATGCCCTTCACCATGTTTTGCAATGGGATGTGCCACTTCTTTTTGGATCCCAACAGGAAAGACACAAACACTTTCAAGACAGATAACGGTTTATTAATAGAGTCATAGGTAAGGTGACAAGGAGTTATAAAACCAGATGCCCTATCTGACCATGGGGAGCCCATGATGGTGAGATGGGGTCTGGCGAGAGTGCGCAGCTCCACGTTCCCGTGTGCTTTGGCAGTGCCCAGCTCATGGTACAAGTTCACTCGTCTCTCACGGGAAGAGAGGGTGAGTCCCTGACTGGCTGGGTGAGTCCCTGACCAAGCTGGTTTTCCACATATCCCATATTTCCACAGCAGACTGTTTCCTGGCATCAAGAGCCAGAGAAGTCACGACAGGGCAGCCCTGTCCAGCTGGGTGGAGAAAGTCCCAAGCGCAGAGAGGCTGACATAGTCTTTCTGAGTCAAACCTCTCCATTATCTCTTCCTGTGACATGAGCCACAGCCCTGTGTCACACTGGGTAGCAGGGGACACAGTGAGCCCAGTAGATCCTGTGGGATTATGGGGCTGTGCATTGCCCATGGGCTATTCAAGGGATGCTTCAGCCCTAGAGAGTGTGATGGGAATGGTGCTGAAACCCTTATGCACCATTTGGTCTGTACCAGCCTGGCTGCATATAATTTTTCTGTAGGAGAAAAATAAATTTATGGGACCACTCAAAAACAAGCCATAATTTTGAAACATGATCATTTCTGGACTTTGAAATGCAATCAGTTTAATCAGCAATTCTCAACTGCAATGACATTGGGTCAGTCCAGTGGTTGTTGAGGTTTATGCTTAGCTGTAGTTTTGCTTGGAAACATCACTGTCAGCAAAACAGATATCTCCAGCTAAATTCTGGAAGGGATAAAGTTACTTGTTTTGCCTCTAATGAACACCTCTGAGCTCCAGCACTTAAAGGGAAGGCAGGTTGGAAAAAAGAAATTAGTTGTGCCAAGTGCCCTGCTACCATGCAACTTAGTAATGCTTAGTAAGCCAAGGATTCATCGTGGCTATTTATGGACACACATGTTCTACCTTAGGTTCTTAGGTTATTACTGGGGTCATCAGCTTCGCTGACAATAGATTATCCAAGAAGCATTATAGAGGGTGGCATCTGAACAATTGTTATTTGATCATTTTAAATGCTAGATATGATCAAGTCTTAATATCATGATGATGATGATAGAGATATGTTATTGTTCAGTGCATTATAACCTAAGTAACAAGATTTCACCAACCCATCTTCTAAGTACTTTTGAAATAGAAATATTGACAGAAAGCTCACTGTTCTTAAATGCCACGAATTTACCCAAAGTATCTGTGTACAGTTTACATTTAATTTCACAGTCAACTGCAAGTTGACTCCAAATCAATGATCTGATTCTTTTTCTACCTGTGTTTGCAGAAGCCGTATGAACTAGTGGCTAAAGGAGATAAGGATATATTAATGACATTTTACAAGTCCCTGATGAGAATCTATCTCAAATGTTGTGTACCACTTTGATGTTCCCCCTTCGTGAAGGAGCTTGAGATGGTGCCCACAACCGAGCAGAGTCAGATTTTGTGGCCCTGGAAGTACCTTTCCAGTCCTGTTGTCCTTTGTGCCAACTGGCATATGAGAATGAGCTGAATTGATTTATTTTTCTCAACTATTCAAATAATTCCAAAAGCACAAGCTAACTTTAAAGCATACAGTAGTCTGGATCTAGCTGCAACTATAGGACTTCTCATTTGGGTTAAAGTTACTGACTGGGATGCAGGCAAGGACACAGCTGGGTTTCTGGAGTCTGACACATTGGCATTTGAAAATGCATTACAGTTGTGTCTCAGTGCGGTGACTTCTCAGCTCCACTGAATCACAGGATTTTACCACTAGTGTTAGTGGTGCAAGATCATCAACTCTAGAATTAGTTGAAATCAGTATAATTATCCATATTTGCAATGACATTGCTGAGACCAGAATCTGGCCCTTGTTTTCTTGCTTGATGAACTAACAGGTTTAGAAGCAGAATCTTAAATTCTTCTAAAAGTTTGTGAAACTCCCACCTCCAGGCCCTTGTCTTCAGCACCACCCACTGCTCTGTTTAGCATCCCAGCTCTCCCGATAAGGATTTCACCTCCAAGCCAGCTGCCCCAGTTCCTCCCCTGAAAGGGCTACTCCCATCCAGGACTGAGTCTGTGCAGTGACCCAAGGTGGAGCAAGCTGCCTTGTGCCGGCTGGTCCATGGTAACCCTCCAACCCTGCATATCAAAGGCATTTGTTCCCATCAGTGTGCTGAGAGGGGCAGCAGCTTTTGCAAGGCAGCTAATGAGAGGCAGCTTGCCAGGAAGGATGCAAGGCATTGGAGACACAGGCTCCCAAGGACCCCAGAAGCATAGGACCTGAAGTAACCACCTGAAGTTGCTTGTGCCTGTGACTGGCCTTGCTGGTTTTTCTCTTTTGAGGACTCTTGGGAGGGTGTTTGTAGAATATAACTTTAAACATCTCATGTAGTCCCCACGTTAGGGTACCAGCTATCTTGACCATATAGGCAATGGCTCCTCCAGTGCACCTACAATAGGTTACTGTGGGCAGCCATCCTCCAGGGAGCCTTCCCTTCTTGGCGACTGTGCAGGAGAGCCTGCCTGCCTTGCTTCATCACCTACACTGCATGCCTCAGATTGCATTGTGCAGGTACCCACGCACACACACATCCCTTTTCCCCTTTCACCTCCTCTCCTCGGGTCCAAATGCATCCATGAGTCACTGTGGGAAGTGCACCTGATGATCTCAGAGCCACAGTACCAAACACGAAGCATCACAAAGCAACCTTGTGTAAGAGCTGGGGACCAAGCCAACTAAAGCCTAACTGGTCAGTTATTTATATCTGGGGTTTTATGCTTTTTCACAGTGTTTTCCAAGCAGTAGTAGTTCTTTGCTGTATGAGTTTGACAGACATTCAAATTTTGAAGTGGTACATGAAAATTTACATCTGTGATGTTATGTGATGTGTCTGGGTGAACAAAATGCAAATAACTTGAATTGTCATAAGAGAGATGGAGAGGTTATTGATAGTTTAAAGGTTGCTTTTAATCTATAGATGTATCTGGCATCGATTGGAATAGAAAAGTGCAATATGATTGCAGAGCAGGAGCATGAACTTTCGCTATTGGTGCTATTCGTGCACCATTAAATGGGACAGAGAAACTCAGTCATTAAGAAAAAATTAACTTGTCATAAATACCAACAATATTTCAGTGTCCATGTATGGATGCACACAGTTGTATTTAAATTGGCAGTAGCAGATGCTCCATTTGCAAAGAATAGTCATACTGGGCCTCATGCATCTGTGAATTTTGTGTGAAGTTTATGTAAGAAACTAGATCCATCTTACACCACTGAAAATGCACAGTAAGTCTCACTGTACTCTGGCTTCACATCTCTGTGGTCAGGATTTTCTTCAGTGCTTTCTGAGGCAGGAAAAGCATTTCTTTCCATGTGTATACATTTTACGGTACTGCTAGAAATCAGTTTTAATAATACAAATACTACCCTGTATGGGAGCGGAGCTCTCATGATGCAGTTGAGGGCAGTAAATCCTATTCTCTACCAAGATGAACAGGTTTTGCAGGCTGAACGTGCCTGAAGGCAGCTGTACTCTACACACCCAATTTTTTACAAAACACAGCAAGACAGGTTCATGTCTGGTGTAATCCCTTCGCCTCCAGAACATTTCCATCTTGGCAAATTGGTCTTAGAAGAAAGCAATATGCTGCAGCTTTCCACTTGGGGGCCAGTTTTTCTTCTATTTACCCTAGACCACAACAGCTTCCTGGGTTTGGCCCTTTTCTTCAGATGAGCAGGACACTACAAGGTCAACTTTGAGCAGCCCAAGCAAGTAAAATAACACAAATCTTCCTTCAGTGGAGAACTGGTGCGAAAATCAGAGATGGGCAGGACAGTGTGGTAGAGACCTTGTTAACAGGCCCTGTATGGAAGTGGTTTTGGCTCGGATCTCACCAAACAGTCCTTTTCCTTGTGGCTTGGAGCTCCCATGCCTTTCCACTCGTGCAGGCGATCTCTTGTGCATTCACAGGGTGGTATGAGCCAGACCTGGAACCTCACGCTACTTTAATGTGGCAGCCTCAGGTTTGGATTCAGTTTGGGATTTGGAGCATTAGTTAGGAATTCATCCACATGAAAACACAGCCGAGTTCGCTGCTGCTTCCCTGTGTCACAGCAGCCCTCGTTCATTGCTGCGCATCCACCTCGCTTCTGCTACACCCACACGAACCATGCCTCACCACAGGAAATGAGCTGATCCAGTTAAAATTCTCCTCCGTCCCTGTCAACACGTAGAAATGAAGACAGAAACTGCTGCCTCGGTGTTGCTCAATGTGCCAGGCATTTGAAAGGGCTTTTAGGTGAATGTGGAGCCAAAGTGTCTGTCTCCACCCACTCTCCTTTTGCCAAAGAGGCAAGAGGGAAAAAAAATAAAATATATATATAGCCCCCGTCATTATTCTCGATTTCAGTGGGTTGCTGGATGTGTGTGCATGCGTCTAGCAGAGTTTCTGCTATAAAACACCTCCCTGTTTTGGAGGGGAAGAGGTTCTTTTCTGTGTGCACAATTGACTCAGAGACTTGTTTGTCCTGCAGGAAGAGTTGCAGGATTAACTTTGAATATTTTGATATTCAGCAATGAAAAAGCACATGCCGACATGGGGATTTGGGGAGGCTAAGTGTGTCCTTCTTTCTTACATTTTACACACCTAGAAGCTGGGCACGATTGACAGATTGCAACTTAAGTCCTGGAAATAGTCTCTTGAGGCTTAATCCAAAGAGCAACAAAGGCATCGTGAAACCTGGTCCTGCTCTACTGAAAAATCAAGCAGCTGGCTGCAGGTGTGAAATTCGTGGTGCCAAGTTAGACTCTAATGATCAAATTCACAGCTATGAAAGGCTTTGGTGCAGTCAGCTGGAGCTGCCAAAGACAGAGTCACATGTAAAGCAGTGTCCTACCGGGCAGCCAGAAGGTGCATCTCTCAGGTGGCAGCTCACCCTACTGTATCAGTGCCTGATTCAGGAATGAGGCAGAGTGACTTGGCCAGTGTACACATGTCTCTTTTTGAAGACAAGAAAGGAGGAAATGCTGATAGCACCAGCCTAGCGTTCGTTCAGGAAGAAAAAGACCTAGACACCAGAGCTTGTTCAACCTGAGAAGATTCAGATTCACAGCTCTGACCCAGTGTAAGTTCTCTGGGGAATCTAAAGCATCTCAGGGGAGTATGACCTGAACACTAATTAAGATCCGTAATAGGCTGCATAGTGTGCTAACTTGGATATTATCCGTAACCTCCAGTTTGTAACCTGTAAGTACTTAGGCACGCTTTCTGCCCACATTCAGAAATTATGGATCAAAGCTATAGTTCACAGGCTGCCCAGCACCAAACCAAATCTCTTCAGGAGGGATGATAGATGGAGTTGCAATGGGGCAAATGATACAATGGCATAGGGTGCTTTTCTTTCACTTAAGCTGATAAAAACACTTGTCTGTAAATCTTCTTCACACTGGCATTTCTGATACAAATAAGTTACAATAATTACAGCTAAAGTATTTCACCTTGGAACCAGAGAAAGAAACAAATCTGAAAGGAAGATGTTGCCTGTTGCTCTGCAAGATGAGTGTGGTTGCTACAGAATTTCTTCTCTAAACCTTCCAGTAGGACATCCACACCTCCACACACACATGGTATGAAACATCCCTGTGAAAGCATTGCCTCTATAGAGAAGCAAGAGTAGATATGATTCTCTCTTTGACAGTCTCAGAAGAAAAAAAATTACATACCCTTTTACTACTTATTTACCCCTTTTTTTTTCAGTAATTCCCTGAGCATGGCTTTCAAAGTCAAGAAGTATCTAACACTCCATCCTTAGGAAGTGCTTTTCTGTTCTTTAAGACACTGGAGGAAAATAATGTTTCTCCAGCTGCCAAACTCATGGAAAATGCAGAACTGATCCAATCGCAAAATGAGTTCCATTGTAAAGAAAGTAATCGGTGTAAAGCCAAAAAAGAGCAAATCCTGAAATATTTTTGTAAGTTACTTACATTAGACCTAGTTAAGTGCTTAATGGCATCATTACCTACGACGAGGTGGGTATGCTGCAGCATCTTACATTTCTTGAGTAGACTGGGGTCCACATCCCTCTGTAAGCTCCCCATAGCTGAGACATGAGAAGGACTGAGTGTTACAACTCTAAGGCTTCACTGCTGTCCTACCAAGATCTGGTGACACTAGCAGATCTTTAAGGGCAACAGGAAACCAAACTGACTTTAGCTAAACTTCGGTGACATCAACTGATGGTCTACCTGCCTAATTTTAGAATATGAAGGATTTTAAATGAGCTAGCATTGATAGAAAACTGTTGTGTTATTTTAAACAGTGATTTGATTTGATTTCCATCATTCCTATGGAGTCAATGTAATGTCAATAGCTCGCAGTGCAGGACAGCCCAGCCTGGGTTTGAGCATAGTGATATTTAGAAGTTTGTCTTGCTGAGGGCTGTCTTCCTCCTGAGGAAAGCCATGCCTTTGGCTTCAAAATATAAATGTTATTGGGAAAGTGAAGGAATGGCATCTGATTTAAGAAATTATGGACTGATTAGAGTGGGCAATATTTTTTCATCAGGACTCTGCTGGATGAAAAATGCAGATTTGTCAACACTGAAACTTTCCAGGAATGTCCCATTTCACCAACTTATTTTCACACACAAAACTGAGGAGAAATTCCCTGAAAATTAAAATCTTTTGTTGTAACATTTTCAAAATTAAGGATTTGGTGTTTCTTTACAAAACAACTTTTTTTTTGAGACGCCTTTCAACTTTCTTTGAAATAAAATTGAAAACATTTTTTAAAATCTCAATTTCAAAATAAAACAGTTCATTTGGGGATCAAACAGAATATTTCATTTAAGTGGTCAGAAAGGCTTTTTATTCTTTGGAGCTGCTGATGAATGAGAAAAATTCTTTCTTTCCACGACTCTGATATATGCTGTGTTGAAGCTGCTTTGATATTTGATATTTATTACCTTAATCTTATTTGTGCCTTAGCATTACTGACTATAATGGCTCCATCTTTGCCTGATGTTAGAAGTTTAAATGATGTGGGCCTGAACACTAAGCCCACTTAGAGATGACGAATACTGTTGACATAGACCAAGCAATTATGATGGGACTGCTGACCTGGTAGACAAAAAAAGAATAATCATCTTGGTCACTGACAGTCACAAAACATGGGCATAAGTAGAGGATATAATAACAGTAAATCTTAATTAGAGGAGAATCTAAATGTAGGAGAAAAATCAACTCAAAAGAAATTGAGAGATCTTATGGCATTCAGATTAACTTTGAATCTATTTTAAATTGTATCTGAGAGCAGATGAACAAGGTGTCATGTTTTCAATGACTAATAAAAGTAGTCTTGAGCCAGAACTGGTCTGAATTTAGGTATTTGCTTTTAGCAAATAACATGTGTTAGTGCTTTGAATACACCGAGTTGTGACTACAGGAAAGCTGCCCGTCATCTGCATTTTATGACTACATCTCTTCTTTTAATGCAAACACTAGGGAATGTTGGTCTTTGTGTGGCTGGTTTTCAATGCATTAAAAAAAATACTTTTTTTTTGAAAAGAAAAGGAATCTTTTGCCACCAGACACCCAAAATTATCACATTAGGACCACCATGGCTGGCTTCTCTGTGGAGCTCTAGCTTCAAGGGCATAGTATGGATACAGAAAGTTATGTTTAAACTAAGAAGACTATATAGGTTTTTACTGGAGATTTTGTTCCTCTGTTTGGCTTTATCAAAGCCAAATAGTAATTATCAAAGTAACTGAGAATCATACAGACTTCCCTCTTATTGCTTAGGGAAGTATTATCTCCCATTTGCAGAGAGATAAATGAGTTTGTCTCAAGGAGAGAGCAACTTCCTAAAGTCCAAATGTTAGGAAGGGAACCAAGGTCTTTGGAAGTCCAGTGTACTGTGACAGCCACAAGCTTGTTCTTCCTGTCAAGGGCCATTGCAGGCATTGGAGCTGGAAAACTGCCCTTTTCTCCTTATTTTTGTCTGTAAGCAGGGCAATCCACAAGAGGGACCAGCCATGAAATTCCTAGGCAGTTCTAGGTTTGGATCCTGAAGCTGCTCTCACTAAGCTTCACAATTTGGATTGAAGTATTTATTTCAGGGCTATTTACACTTAGACAATGAAATCTGAGCATGTACCAGCTGAGCCTTTGAACTGTATCCCTTCTTCTTAGTGGTCTAGTAGTCTTTCCATAGTAAATATGTTAGATACAGTGATCACTGTTAGAGTGGGTTCAGCCAATTCTACATGGAAGATAACTCATGGTGAGATATTGAGAAGTGCAATGCCTAACTTCAGCAGGACACGTTTCTGGAAATGGGCTTTAAATCTAGCTACAAGAACAGCATGAGCCTGTGTTTCAAGTGGTACAAATGGTGGGGTCAGGTCCTCAAGCCAGAATTTCAAGGTCAGATATCTACATGCTAATTCATACAAGCAGATGAACAAATGGTCTCAGAGCAAACATCCACAAGGGACACAGAGGATATGAAAGAAGGAGAATTTTCTTCAGTTTACTCCTACTTGTGTTTGGTTTCACTACTCAGATGGCCATAGCAACCTTCTCTCCATCTCCTTGTCAGGAGATAAGTTTATGCTCTGAAGTTTTGCCAGAATGCTTTGGCATGCCATGGGGGGCTCAGAAAAGGCTCAGTTCTTTCAGGAGAAAGGGACATATTTCTGTTGTATCTTCATCCCACAGCTCCACACAGCTCCATCCAAGCATGGAAACATTTCACATTGCTCTGTCTGTGTGTGACCTTTCACCACTGCTACAGCATGCTCAGGTGTGCACTTTAGAATGACCAAACACATCAGGGAAGAAGAGCAGGCAGGTCATCTAGGTCACCCTCTGCCAACACAGGAGTATTCTGTGATATGTTGCCCCTGTAGCGTAGGCAGCTCTGATCAAGCATTCTGGGTAAATGAAGGAGGTCAGATGAAAGATGCCTGATTTGGAAATCTTGTCAAATTCCTCCCCGTTGCTGTGAATACTGCCTGTTTCAAGTTATCTGGTAATACTTTTGTCTCTGGGACTAATGACCTGCCAGAAGAAAAGGAAAAAGACATAAAAATGGAGCTGCAATCAGGGGTAGGTGGCCATGCCCTGCCCCTCCAATTTCCTTGCAGGCAAACTATGATGGCTCTCCTTTGTGAAGAAGCTCTTTGAAACTTCACATTCAAAATCTGCCATTTTCCTTGCAGTATTATTTATACAGTGGTCATCTGGAAATAGTCTAAAGCTTTACTTGTGCCCCAAAAAAATAACCCAGGCTTTATTATAAAATGCATCTTTTGATCAAGAAGGCAACCAGTACCACTAGCAGAAAAGCAGTTTAGTTAGATGGTAGCTGTTTGAAAACAAAGTTCTGCTCTGGACAAAACCAGATCAAACAAACAGGAGTCCGTATACCTGGCACAGCTTTCCCATGTAGAGCCTTCTAAGTCCTTACAGAGGATCCAGCTACTAGTCCCTTTTACAGCACTAAACATTGAGACACAAAGGGACTCATCCAAGCTGAAAATGAACCCCGGCTCTTCTGCGAGCCAGGCCACTGAGCAATATGCCATCCTTCTCTGCCTCACCTGCAAGAGGGGGGAAGGTGAGGAAATAGTTGTTTTCCTCTGTCACATCCAAGAGTTAAGTTCTGCTCACTGATCTCTGGACATTAAGACTTATTCATGTCCATGTGGAGTCACTGCTTATCTTCTGCAGGGCTGCATGGCCCTTGGTCCTTTTGGAACAGCCCACTTGCACTGCAGCTTTGTTACTCACTTTTTTTTTTTTTTTAATCTGTCTCTCTTTTCTTTTTCCTCTTGGATTTTGCAGCAATAATTAAGCCCCTTTTGATTTGTCTCTGAGGAGGGGAAACTCGATGACTGATAATTACCTTGCATGCCATTTAATGAAATTGAAGGAGCACAGTAACATCCATAATCTAACTCTTCTAGCTTGTTAAGCCCTAGGTCTGTGTGTTTCCAAGTGTTAATATTCAGACATAAATGGAAAAAGGTTAAAAGGATTCAGTGAATTTGTAACAAACGTGCCCTTTGTATATATGAATTCCAAGTCGTCTCTACTGGACATGGTGTATTGGTTAATCTTGCTATGAATACCAAAATTACCCCCTTGTTAGCAGGACTTATTGCTGTTATTACTGTAGCCCAGTGGAAAGGGCATTGACTTAGGTGCTAAGAGACTTAGTTTCTCATCACATCACTGCTACTGTCCTGCCATTTGTCCTAGGACAAATTCCTGCATCTATTTATCCTCTGTTTCCTTTCCCATCTCATGCTCTCTTGTGTATCTAGAGGTGAAACTCTTTGGGACAGAGAACTCCTGATATACTCAGGGTCAGGTACAAAGGAGCCTGATCTCAGCTGATATCTTAATAAAGTAGAAACAAATGCCAAACAGTTAAATGTTAAATGAAAAGAAGTTCCATCCAAAATTAATGAACATACTCAAAACTGAGCATACTCTGTAGGAAGTTTAAACCAGCTTTATCAACTACAGTTTCAGCAGTCTTAGGTTGTCTGGTGCAGAAGATGGCACATTCTGCAACAACTTCCCCTACATCTTAAATACAGAGGCCTTTCATAAATAAGCACTGAACGAAATCCAACACAGCTGACCTCATGACTTTTCAGTTTTACCTTCCTTCCAGTCATCCTGCTTTCATACTGTCACTTTCCATGCACAGCAGATTTTTGCACTGAAAATAAAAAAATAAAACTCACAGGGAGAAGTTATCACAGGTGAAGACTGAGAGATAATCAGAGGTTGCCTGGAGTGAAGGTATATGAGGTCTACAGCTGTACTGAGAGAGAGTGACCACAAGAAAAAAAAAAGTGGGGAGCGAAGGAGAAGAGAGGTAGCACTTTATTTATTAAGCGCCATCAATGTTTAAGGCATAAGGCAGAAATTCCTGAACCAAGCAATTCATAGTTTAAGTGTTAAATTGTACCTTTAAGTGGAAAAAGCCCACACTGAGGCCAAGAAACCACTTACTGAGATTTCTCAGAATGTTTTTCAGTGATGCTGGGGTCTGCCTTCCTCCCACCACTCTGATGGAAAAGGAGGGTGTCTCCATAAATCACATCTCCTTTAGAGGTTCGTGTCATCCACACGGATATCCTCTGCTCCCTCCGTGACTGCTGCTTTGCTACCAGACCTGTGTCTTTGCAGTACTCCACACTCTCAGGAAAGAGTCAACAGCAAGAGAATTGTGGTGGGGCAAGACACTGCCAACCTAGGGAAGGACTGAAACCATAAAACCATTTCCCCTTCAGGAAAAGGATCACAGTTGGTGTGTAGCAGATAACGCAAACATGCGGACTATTAAGGAGTTCCTATCACCCATAGCTAAGCTGTCCTCTCTCCAGATGGATCTGTTATGTTGGTGTACACCTTTTCATCAGAAGATACCCACTGTTTTCTGCAATGTTGGCACTTGAAGATTGTTTCTTTTGGTTGGTTTGGTTTTTTTTCATGTTTATGTGCCTGTAGCTGATGAAGTTTGGTCACTGCTAGCTGGACTTCAAATATCTATGGCAAATTACAACATGCACCTGTCTTCCTAATGCAGGGCAATGGCCTTTGGATCATTTGAACCCTTTATGACCCCATCCTAGCGTGCCTGGATACCTAAGGGTTTCTCTGAAGTGCAACAGAGATGCAGTGGGATAAAAGTATAAGACAGACCTTGTATTCCTGCCCATTGTGGTTTAGCCCCTGTCGGCAACCAAGCGCCACACAGCTGCTCACTCACCCTCCCCCCTGCTGGGATGGGGAGAGAATCAGAAGAGCAAAAGTAAGAAAACTCGTGGGTTGAGATAAGAAAACATTAATAATTGAAATAAAATTATAGTAATAATAACAATAATAGTAGTAATAGTAATAAAAATTGTAATGTAAAGAATAACAATGAGAGAGAGAGAAGCAAAACACAGGGGGGAAAAAATCAAGTGATGCAACAGTTCACCACCCACCGACTGGCACCC
>VZTL01015393.1:13690-35537 GCA_013400535.1 Scopus umbretta
AAAAGAGGACACCCCCCCCCCCCCCCCAAACCAACCAAAAGGAAGAAAAGAGGGGGGAAAAAGTTTCTTGCATAGGCAAATATGAAAAACTCTCCTCCAAATGCTGGAAAAAATATTTTTATTTTAAACCTAGGTACTATGATGCATTAAAAGACTTGTGAGGAAGATGGCGAACTTTAACAAAGTAGAATATTTTTTGGGTTAACTGCTTAGTCCTGCACTATTTTGAGTGGAAATGGACTTCTGGGATATGGCAGTATCCTGTGCTCTCCAAAAATATATTCTGACTGCATTCAGATAGTATATTCAAGTTGATTTTTCCCAGAAGATGTGACTTAGGATCAGAGTTTAAGGAAGAAGACTGTGGTAGAGTTGAAGACAGATTTTTCCCTGTTGAGGGGTAAACTGCAGGTAGTGCAGCTGAATGTTTGAAAATAACTAAAAAAAAAAATATCCACCTACCTAAAAGAATACAAAGAAAAAAATCCTGAAATAATCGTAGCAAAATCTTAACCAAATTTTTGAGTTTACAAAATGAAGATGATGTCACACATGTTTATGTAGCCCAAGTACTTTTCTGTAATAAAAACAACCCTTGAAGACCTGTGACATTGAACTTTTTATCCAGTAGTATACTAACATCCTTGAAGTTAATTTCAGTTTTGTCATGAGATTTAACAAGACTAAGATTTTACCTACCAGATCTTAACACAAAAATCTTAGCCCTTATCCAAAATAAATGTAGTTTCTTTTCAAAGTATGAAGACAAACAAAATTCTTTGGAACAAGAAGTGAAGAAATAATATATAAAGACAGTTTTACTTTTCCTTACTTGTATATTATGCATGCTTTTCCTGTAAGTTTCCATACACCCTCCATGTACACTCATGCACACACATATAAAATGCAGCAGCAGAGGTAATGTAACAATGGCAACTGAGTACACCGAAAACTACCTTAATTCCTAAATTCTTTTGAAGAGTATTAGAAGTTAAAATCAAAGTGGAAACAGTGGAGTTGCCCCAGCAATCTATGAAGCAAACTAAAGATGTTTTATTTAGCAATATGTGGATATTTATTTGTACTTGATAGGAACATGTTTCTGCACATTTATGTCTGGTGTGAGATTTTTTTGGAATTACAGCTATGGGTCTCTGCATATTTATACATAACCTGAGGTGTCTTATTCTGCTGGTAAAACTTTACTTGCCAGATATGAAGCTGCTTGGAGACTATTTCTGTAGCAGATGAGGCATCGAGCCTGTTCAAACAAGCATACCTCCTGTCCTTGGTAAGCCACACTACCTCAGCAGATACTTGGAAAAGGCCAAAGCTAGCTTCCTTCATATTAGAAAGAGGAAAGACATCTGGTTTTCCACTGCTCTTCACATGTCTCATTTTATTAATGCCTAATACAGGAGTGGCCAAAAATCACAGTTTACTTGATTGATGCAGATGCTAAACCCAGAATAGTTCCAGTGTTGCACCTGAAGATTTCAATCTGGGGTCACCTCTGGGTGGAAGTACAGCCACTTTTTAACCACGTGCAATAGAATTACACAGCGGCTTATGGCGTAGGCTGAAGTGGATACCACATATACTAGAATTGCAGGGAGAAATTTTGATAGCACAAACAGACCTGGAGGCTGAAATGTATGACAAGGCCAAGTAATGCTGCCATAGAAGGTGGCAGAAGCGTGGGCTTGTTCTGCAGTCCATTTGCAATCTATACATGAAGGCCTTACCTGCAGAGGGTTTGCATCCATGTGTCTTGGAGCACAGACTGACATCGAACCTTGCAGATATTTCCCACAGGGTTGGCTCGGTTTGGGATGTTGGCCAACAAGGCTGAGGCTGCTAAACAGTGAAGCAATGGCAGAAGCTGTATTTAGGGGCCATACTGTTGCACTGCAAATGTGTTTGTGTCCTGTAACAAAATTTTTCACAGCAATACAGTGTACTTCAGATACCCTGCATGCCTGTGAGCAGGCACAAAGGCCACAGAGTCTAATGGAAATTTTGTTGATCTCAAGTACTGACAACCTTCACTCATTTGCAAGTGTCTGACCTTGTCCAGAGAAATAATACTGTTGCCTCAAGCTGGTAAGCTCTACTAAAACCATGGATGTGAATGTTGTTTGAGGTTAAAGGAAGTAGAAGGAATGAGTGAAGATGGCAGTGTGGTGCCTATTTTTATTTAATGGTCTGCATAAATTTCTCATCTGCTGTAAACCTCACATTCAGATTGAAATTTTGCAGTGGAGGGGCACCCCAAAGTGATGCTGGATATTAGCATATTAAAAAAGAAGGAAGGGGGGAAAAAAAGAGGAAGAGAAGAAAATGGCTACTTGAGAGTTTAAAGTGGGATTCTGGTTTGTGTTGGATCCTTGTCCTGTAAGCTTAGAGCACTCTGATCCACCTGAAGGATCAAAAGTGTCCTCAAGCCCTTAAATAGATGGCTCGGAAATACTTGAAATGTGTTTCATTTTATGGTAAGTTTAATGTTTCTAATCTCAGTGCAATTTACAATTACAATAAATATCACAAAAAATTAATGTGGCCACTTCAAATACAAAGGAACGACAAAGCGTAATCTGAGAAAATTTTATCAACATGCAATTTCCTTAACAAAAACATCAATGTATCATTTCAGCATGCTGAGAAATATTTATCTTTTGGGACAGCAAAATCATTTGCAGAACATTTTAACTGCTAAATAAATATTTTACTGGCAACTTCTGAGGCATCATAAATGCAGTCAATATAAACAACGCAATGTGGAAACCAGCTCCAGCCCCAGTTCAAATGACGGTTGGCTAGTTCATGGCAACACAGGACTCTGGGATGCATTTGGCTGAGCCTCAACGTTTGGAAAGATCTGATTTCTTCCTGCTATTATAAGCAAGTTTGCTTAGTTTATTTGGAAGTTCTGGCAGTGGAAGCCACAGTGAGCTTTTAATACTCATGATGCAACTAGTTAGTGTTTAACTGAAACCTGTCTTTTAATAGTTAAATAGTATTTTTTAATTGAATCCAGTGCTTATGAAAAATATGGGATTTGCAACTTTGGAGGCAGAGGTTGTCTGCTTGGCTACGGAACAAGAACATCAAGGCCATGGTGGCTTGAACTTCCTCATCGGCCCCAGCCAACTTGCTTCACCTCTGGCCTTGTTGTTCCGATGTCCATGTTATCCATACTCTCTTCTTTGACTGCCCAACTGAAATGGTACTTTTAAGAGTGGTTTCACATAGTTGCATCTGTCCTCTGGAAACAGAGCAGAAACTTGTTCCACAGTGCAGTTGAAGAATTAGTTATTCCTTGCTAGGACTGTTGCTGCTGTCCTTATTCCCAAGGACAACATCAAATCTGAGACTTAGCTTTCTTTTTTGTATTGTTATTACATAGCGCTTTCCATCTTTTTACCTAAGCTGGATGATAATTTTCTGTTTTCCAGTACAGTTGCTCATTTTGATTTGTGTGCCATTATTTGTGTCTAACATGGAATGGCATCATACTTTATTGAATATTTATTGCAAATAAATAGTTATGTTTCAAATATACGTTTCAAATATTTCAAGGGCCATAAACATGTAAATGTTTATATACATTACATATAAATGTAATTTCTTAAGGGATTTCTGTTGACAGGCATTAGCTCCAGTGCTTATTGGTTTCTTGTCTGTTTTGATGGAGTTTTCCACCTGGTCTTTCAAATGTCTCTGTTAAGCAAGTAAATGTTTAGGTGGTAATAACTGGATGTCCTTCTTCTGAGCTTAGGAAGAAGTTACTTGCTAACACTGCTGTCTTTGTTAATTTAGCTTCTCAAATTTGTTTTATCTGTTTGCAAAAGCTTCACAGCTCCCAGAGCTTAATTTAAAAATGTTTTTTTGTTTGTTTTTTAAATAACTTAAGGTGTTTTAGAAAATGTAAATAAAAATTAATTAGGTAGTTTGATGTATCCTCAACCAATCTAGATGAAATAAATTTATTACTGTGATTTGATTCTGATAATACTTCAAGAGTTTTGTTATCTTCAAGATTCTTAGCACATTCCCACCCTACTTCTGGGGCCATATTTTAGTACATGAAGCAGGATTTTCAAGGACAAGGTAGTGTTTCACAGTGAAGTTTGGCCATTGTCACATATCAACCACAAGGTTCATTAAAATTTAAAATGTATTGGTAGAAAATCAGAGAGGACACAGTGTAAGAATTTGATAAACAGGTGTTTCCAGACCACCAGTGTCATTCTTGCATGGATTATGAGTGACTGGTTGAAAACTATTGCAAAATGAGCGTTCTCTGCATAAGTGTTCTAATTCACACATCTAATGAAAGTCCATGTGAGTCTAGCTGGAAACTTGTTAACATCTTTCCTGGAAAAGATGAGGGTGGAAACTGCTCAATCAGCTGCAGCTTGGATTTGAAGACTTAGTTAAGGCACATTGGCTGAGAGGTCTCAAGAAAGTTGTATTGCTGCTACCTGTATTTCATCAGTAAGTAGAGGACTTCAGCCTCTTCCACATCTTCATCTCTTCTACAGTCTGCCGTGACGTTTGGTGCATGGATTACTTCTCTATCCAAAGATATGAAACTTCCCTAGATTATCCAGCTATCTGCTCTGTACTATGTTTCAGAGTTCACTGTTTAATCTTGCTTTTTTAATAAAGCTGTAGCCTTTCCTACTAAGGAGAGAGAAATGAAGAGGATTAATAAACTCTTGCCCTTCAAGAATGAGTGCAGACCTCAGCTCCCAGAAGACTAGGATTTTGTGCTGGCTAGCTGACAAATGGAAAATGAAACACCTGTGTGGGAGACATGTGCTGCTAGCTATGTGTGTGCTACTGCTGAGCCATCTGCATCCCACCTGTTAATTGCTTTATTTGGAATGAGTTTTGGAATACAACAGCTTAGAGTGAGCTGGTAGTCATCAGGCAGGGAGATGAAGACCAAGACACAGATTGTAATTGAACTAAATTGTAATTATCCAAAAAGAAGTCACTGGCTCTAACTGCTCTGAATGTATTTCTGTGTAAACAGAGAAGCTTCCTCTTTCCCATGCACATTGACTAGAATATCATGGAGTCAGAGGGAACTGCCTGGTGATATCTAGGAACGGCTTGCAAGTGGCTGTGGTGAGGACCATCCAGTGAACAGTAGGATGCTGAAATCAGCTAGATGGCATCTTGAGTGTTCAGCAGGCTAAGCACAGGGTTTGCGTCTGTTTTGACTCCGTGACTCCATTTCATGTCTGTGTATGCATACATATATTATAATAATGGATAACACATTTGCCTGCCGTCTGAGCAAATGCTTACAGTTTTGAGAGCTATGAGTGAGTTGGGGTAACTTTACCTCATGTATGGGACATAATTTAATACATGAGGCGTTAAATGTCTACCACAGACTCTTGTGATTTAGATATTTTTTTTTAGTAGTATATTTAAAGGATTAAAAACTCCCTCTGTTTTAGCAGCACACTTACTTTGAGCAGTTTCCCCCAGCGTTTGAAGCATGATTAAAAACATCAGAAGAATGCTGTATCATACAGGGAAAGATGAACATACATTTATTTCACTTACAATGCATCTTTCAGATGTGACTGGGAAATACATTCTTGTATTCGTAATTGGGTATAAAAACAGAGGCAAGAGTTTATTCAGTCCAAAAATCCATTTAAATAGAGTATGTTGCTAGGGTTTCTTGGTAGTAACTGCAATTTAATCCTTGCTTAAAAGGATTTTTTTGATTAATTGAACACACAGGAAGAAGCCAACAATACTGTTCCTCACAGAAGAAACAGCTATTTTTAGGCATTTGCTTAAATTTTAGGTTGCTTTGTTCCTGTTAAATCTCAGTCTTTACTTTGGCAAAAATCCCATTTTAAAAACATGTTCTAAAGTTCTGGGCCTTCGGCAGGGCTAAGGATTTTGCGTGTGCTTAGAGGCTTGGCTGAATAAATTTTAAGAACGTTTTTTACAGAATTGGGGCCATCAGTGGCTGGTAGAAGATGATCGAGCTTTTTGCCTTTATAGGATTTAGGATGGGATTTAGGGCTAGCTCTGCTTTATTAAAGAACAGTTGGGTAATATGTATGACTTAGGCTTAATGAAAACTGCCATGTAGGAGATTCTGATAATTGTACCTAATTAAATGTTTTTCTTATTGTTTCAGCTGATTTGAGATTTAATGTTTGTTGTAACTACTTGGAAAGATACGTTTATTTTCCTCAAGAAATAGTATTTGCATGTCTTAACACCTTGAATTTCAACTGTTAATTTAATGTCATACTATTTTTATTCAGTAGGACTACAATATAGGTTCAGAAAATGAGATGTACATGTGCACACAGGTTCGACAATGTATTATTATTGCCACCTAGACACCAGACTGCAGCTTTTGTCAGTCTAATTCCCAAAACTGCACATATTTTTCCATTGAAACAAATTATTTGCAAAGTTGGAGAGATTGGTGAATAATTTGCATA
The DNA here is from genome assembly GCA_013400535.1 of Scopus umbretta. NCBI lineage: Eukaryota > Metazoa > Chordata > Aves > Pelecaniformes > Scopidae > Scopus > Scopus umbretta. The sequence continues at coordinate 20,179 of VZTL01015393.1, forward strand.
ATTTAAAAATGATGGGTCTGTCTGCTACCTAAATCTGGGGAAATCAAATAGGAATTTCTGGACATAAATATTTTGTTGATCTTCTGATATTGCTAGGTAATTTTTTTTTTTTTCCCTTTTTCCTTCAACCTTCCATAATGCATAGGTTGATACCCATTGACTCCAGACCCACACAAGTAAAGTGGTGTTTGTATTATTTTTTATGGAGCAGTATTCTTAGTTTTTATGTAGCAGGAAAAGAGCAATGTCGGCATCGGTTTGGGAAATGTGCTTACATCTAAACATAGCTTAGCTGAACTTCAACTAGATTTAAGGTTAATTGGCTGTGTAGACTGAAGTATAATGTGGAGTTGTGGGAGGTAGTTATAAACAAGGTCTTGTCTAGCCACCAGAATGGACTAATTTAAGAAGTTAAGGATTAAATGCTAAATGGTGCAGAACTCTGCTGTTGTGGACAGGTTGCTTCTAGTAGTCAAGGAGCCCTGCTGTCTTCCATAGAGATGAGTTAGCAAGCTTGTTAGAGATGATTGTGTAAATGGTGCTTCTGGGTATTTTAGAGAATTACTGAAATGTTGGCCCAACTCTGAACTGTTTTCATTATGAAGATCAAATTTTCTGAAATGAACCAGGGGAATAGTGGAGCTGAAGATAAAAGCCATGGACTGAGCATAGCATATACAGCTACACCAGGGACCTGGGTATAGCAAAGTCTCAAGTGTTTGCTACTTGAAACAAAAAGGATGTAGAATTTGCACGCATCCTTTCTTTCAAGCTTCTTGTTTATGCAGAAGAAATGGGGCTTTATAATGGGGCTTCTTAATAAAGTTTTACGTTGCTGTTAATATTTTATTTTAAGGGCAACCACTCAGAAAACAAAGAATTAAGGAAGTGAAAATATGAGGCACTTGTCTTGGAGGTCATTTAGTCTGTATGCAGGACTGGTTTGGGGATATAGCAACAAGCAATTTGACTAAAGTTTGAGTTTCTTACAAAATTCCTGTTTGCAGCAATGAAAATCACTGATTTCTGATTTTTCAACCTGTTTTCTGAGGAAAGAAGACCCAGAGGAAACTAGACTTTAGACAACCTAATGGTTGTTGACCACCTTGAGGGTTTGTGCGTGTATGTGTGTGTGCGTGTGGTAGAATTCAGAGGGAATGGAATTTTTTTTCCCTCCTCTTTCCTCAAACCCCTAATATATATCTTCATTTTTAGTCAGATATCATGTTCAAGAAAACAACTTTAAGCATCAGTGATTTCATTTCTGAAAGGCATGACTTGGTAAGATACCCAGTAAATGGTCAATCCCAGCTCAAAATCAAGAGTCATGAGACTGGCTTGAAAAGAATCACAAAGCTTAATGAAAGAGTAATTGTTTTGCTTGTGGTTTTTAATTCATTTGGGCTGTGTTTTTTAAAGCTTCTCTGTACTATTACTATTCAGTTTGTAACACTGAGGGTTAGAGACTTAAATCCTCAACTTAATTTTAAACATAACTAAGAAAAAAACCCACAACCTAATTACCATGAGATTCAAGGCAAAAGGTAACTGGCTATATTGTGACAATCCTTGGAAATGAGAAGTTCCATATTAGAAAATATATGGTCATATTAGAAATTGTAATATGAAAAAGTGTGATTAATCAAATTTGCAAACCTTTCTGTAGCTGTATAGGATGATAGCAAAAAAATAACCTGGATTAACTTCTAAAATATGTCCATTATTACTCCAGTGCTATATTTGATTTCTGACTTTCAGCTTCCTGCCAGTTTCAGATAAAGCCTGCAGTTTTATCTGTGCCAAGAGGGAGCATTGGAAAATTCTTTTGTGTCCAAGTTGATGAATCCTTCTTTTCTGAAATCAGCTTAATTAAGATAGTAATATGTAACTTATGGGAATGTTATGAGGTTTTCTCCGATTAGCAAGTGTAAAATGCTCTGGGACTCATAGGTAGGTAGTGCCTTAAAGGTTTACGGTGGATATTAAAGTGGTGCTTGGTACTGGTGTTGCAGGTGGTGTCAAAAGCAAAGCTTCCCTGAGTACTTTGGCAATTCTTATCATAAATTTCCCATAAGTTACTCTTAAATGCATGGTAGAAATCTAACATCAGTCCCACCTCAATAAGTTTGCAGCATAGAATAGGATTAGTTCATAGTACATTTTCTGCACAAATAATCCATTTTTATTAAAGAAATGATGTTGCCTGCACCTGTATCCTGTTACTAAAGAGTACTGAAGTAGGAGGGAGGGAATGAGCTTACAGGTCAGTTTGTGCAAATATTAATTTAAAGCATCTTTTCTGTCTTGACAGGTTGGTTAACACATAGTGTTTTCCGGCTGATATATTCCAACCCTTACACTTTAAACATTGTATTTATCAGCCCTTTATCAAATATATAAAACAAGACCGCACTCGCCAAAGTCTGTCACAGCCCATTTTGTTGTCACTCTGCATTTTGCTATATGCTGAGGAATGAGAGTCCAAGCCACAAAGTCGGCTCATTTTAGCCTCAACAGCTTTTTTAAAAGCTTGCAGCTTAAAATAATACATTATTAAGGTATTCAGACTTGTCAAAATTAATAATTAATATCAGATTTATGTTCCCCACACATACACAGAGTCTTTCATTCACTTCGGTTGTTTGTATTCCAGCCAAGTGACTACGAGTTGTAACCTTCTCCCGTGGCAGAAGCGTGCCTGGGAGGCTGGCGTGGCAGCTTGGGGCTGCTGCCTTCTGGCTCCCTAGCGTATATATGTTATCTAACATTAATTTTCAGTTGTTACTCTGTATGTTATCTGAGTTTGCACATGATCTGGTGGTTTATTAATAATTATAATATGAAGAATGCAAATTTTAAGAGGGATGAGAAAAAAAAACTTTTTTAAATCCTGGAGGAACTTGCTTCCTGGGATAAGGGAGTAACTTAACAGGTGAATATGAATGTTATTCAGACTTGTTTTAAGAATAAATAGGACTAATCTAACCATATATCAAGGGAAGTATGAAAATTTGTCTTCTGTTGAAAGTAGAGATTACAGAGAACATGTCCTACTTACAGAACAACTGCATTTCTGCTCAGAGAGAACAGGGTATGAAATGTACAGTTCATCCAATAATATTTTTTTTTCTTCACTGCATAGGGATGACAGAATCCTCAGCAGAAATAAATATAAAAATTTCAGTGAAGATTACCAAAGACAGCAGAAGAATTGCTCTAGATTACACACTCTCCCTCCAAACCAAAGCAAAGAACCACAACAAAAATCAAAGGGAGTTAAGTTTTTGAATCAGTATGGTATTTAACACCAAACCAGCAGGATTAACAGTTGATGAAATATTCACAATGGTTTTTGCGTAACATTACTTAGTGTGCAACAGTACTCTCTGCTCAGTTCTTATGCTCATGATGAGCTACATTTTTTGCTGTGGGACATGGCTTTCTTGAAATTAGGAAAGGATCTGAAATAGAAATCTTTTTGTTCAAAGGAGATTGTGTTATTTTAGAATTTAATTTGTTTGATGTGTATGTCAGTGTCCCATTGCAGTAAAAGCAGTATACCAGCAAAATTGTGCAACTTTGAATTTAGCTAAATTGAACTAAGCAGAGAGAAAACTGGGTGCCTTAAAATTATTTCTAAGAAAGGCAAGTAACATTTCTATGAAAGGCCAGAACTGCTTAGTGGAGCTCTTGAATGCTTTGGCAGTCAGTCAGGAACTGATTGTTTCCAACAATTGCAATACACAGATTTATTCTAGGCCCATCTCTACTTCAGCTTGGTAGGCAGACTTATCTGAGGTGTTAAGCACAGGGGAGAGTGAACGAACTCATAAAAAACATCTGTTTCAAGGACCATTTACTGAACTATCCAGGTGAAATGTTTCTTCACATTTTGGATGTGAGCTTCGCTGTAGTAATAAATACTGTGGTGTTCGCTCCTGTTAATTGTGTGCTACAATCCTCCTTGGGATGTACTGTATTGTTTAACTTGTGACTTCTTCCCTGCTGTGTTTTAACCCACAATCAGCTACTCTGTTTCTTTTGTGCTCCCAGAGGTGGGGTGGGCGGGAGTTCAGCAGGACCAGCACTATGCAGGGGATATTGTGCACCCAGAAAGAAACAGAGAGGCGGAGATGTGAAACCAAACCAACACAGAACATTCTGAGTTTGCAGCCTGAAATCTTTTACAGATTCTCTTGCCCTTAGTTGGCATTTGCATTTGCTCTTAGAGTGGTCAGTGGTCATGTATACTTTACAAAAGAAATGTACTTCTGTCACTGTGTAGAATAACACCTTCATCGGAACAAGGAAACACCTCTGAATCCTAGAAGTGTCCACTATATTAAGTTACTCCAGTGTGAGCTCCCCTTCCTACTTCTGTTGCAATATATAGGGGGCTAGCACTGTGTGTATATAGTGCATGAACCAGCCTCGTGGAAAAGACTTTGCAGAGAGGGTAACTCATAGAGGCTATCCAGTTTGTGGTGAGCTGCCTTGTGGAACCATTGTTGTGGAGCTGCACCCCAGAACAGAACATTTCTGTCTCAGTCATAGTGTGACCTGGAGGAGTTTTGGATCAGCTTCTGATTTTTTGGAAGCATTTCCCAACCGAGCTAACACTCCGAAGCCTTGGAAGCCTGCCCAAGTCTGCTAAGGTTGAACTACTGTGAGTAGATCTCATTTCACCATGGTGACGTTTCTGATGGTCCTTCTCAGTATAGTATGTGCAAAAAAAATGATGTGAAGACGCACCTGAAACTAAATGAGAGTCCAGTGAAATGCTCAAACTTCTTGGTGATTGGGGCCTCAGGTTTCAGAGACCATTACTTAGGTTTTGGATTTCATATTGTGGAGGGAAAAAGATCTGACAGTTCCTGGTTTGTCATCTTTTTTGTCCCCAAATGGGACAAAGATTGGCAAGTCTGACTACAATTCACCTTTTTGAGTTTCCTCAAAGGCAGAACTCCATGGGTGCCAACCTGAGGGAAGTGCTCTGAAACATGTCTATACACTTCTGCATGCATCATTGGCTGGACTACTGAAAACCAAGTCAACAGGATGTATATAAAACAAGCAAATAAGAAAGCAAGTAGACCCAGTAATAGGGTTCTCTTCCAGCATCCTGCTTTCATATGTAAGTAGTCTTTGTTGGGGATTTTAGCAGCTGTTGCCATCTTTATTTCTAATTATGCATTACTCATTCTCATGCCTGATGTTTCTGCCAATTTGTGTCTTTAAAAGTTCTTCAGATAAAAAATGCAGCTTGTCACAGAAGTCCATGGGTAATTTTACTATAGAATTACTATACATAGTATATATTTACTACATATATATATACACACACACTATATTTTATATATACATACACTATATATTTTGTTATTTATTATAATCATGTCAGTACCAGAAAAACAAACTGATAAATTTAACACTAAAAATATGCAATATCTGGAAGAAAAAATGTAATGGCAAAGGCATTTCCTAATTTAATATATATTCTTTTTCTTTGAGTGATCTAGAGCCTGCAAGATCAGTGTTGGATGTCAAAATGGCTGTACATGTTCCAGGTGAACTCTTGTTTAACTGGTGATAAAATAGAAACCCAGAAGACTGTGCTTTTAAATATATGTTCATTCCCCAAATTAATCTGTTCTGCATTTACCACTTAAAAGAAGTGTTTGAGAAAAGATGCATAATTTCTGTTGGTTTTGCAAATTTATTGAAATCAAGTGTTTTTAGATATTGTTGGGGGTTTTTTGGGGTTTTNGGTTTTTTTGATATTTTTTGGGGTTTTTTGGGGTTTTTTTTTTTTTTTTTTTTTTTTGACATGAAAGCATTAGTCAGGATACCTCTGCTGCTTGATAACATGCCAGAGAGCTACAATGATGAGGTAACTTGAAAAATAAGAATTAAGATTTTTTTTTTTTTAGATGCTAAAATACAGTGCACTTGTGGTTATTTAATATAGTAGGAAATGAGAATAGTAGGAGATTATTCCTGAAAATAAGCGCTCATTCTACAAAGGTGTTAATAGTTGTATTTAAATTACACCACATGCTTTGAACCTTGATCTATGAGGACTAATGTCTTCGTCTGTTTCAAATGCTCAAACTGAAATAAGGCAGTACTAATGTGCCATTCCTATCATCAGTTTTGACCATTAAGGTGATTTGGAATAGATTCTTTTTAAGTCAGTGGGAGTCTGAGAGTTTTTGTGGTCCCTCAAAACAGTAATGGTGTCATGGTTAAGTGCACACATGTCCATTTGCAGAATCAGAACTTTAAGCACCATCTGCTGCTTAATATCAGTTACAACTTTTAGGTGCCACTTCATATTTTGTTCCTCCTGGTGTTTGTTTGAAAACAGATGACATATACATATATACCTATTTTTAAGATCAAATTTACTTTCCTAACTCTGCAGTTCTCTTGCAAAAAGGCCTGTTTGAAATCTTATAGATACACATGGACTATTTTTAGGAGGGAGTTAATAAAGGTGGAGTTGGAAAAATCATAAAGGAAGATCAAATTTAAATGTAAACATATCTGCTGCTTTTTTAAAGAGAATTGAGGGAAAAGGGATATAGAAAATTACAGGCTTCAGTAAAATTTTGTCTCAGAGCAATGTTTTCTTTCCAAAGCCTTGCATGGTGTGCCAGTATATTTTAAAAGGATATATCACAAAACACTAGAAAATAATCAGGTCTTTATTAAGCTAAAAGTGACTTCTTTATCAAATAATGGAAGTGTGGTAGGAAAATAAATTGGTCTTAACTGAATCGCTATGCTGCACATTAGTAGAAACAATAAATAGTAATAAGAAAGATGTGATTTCTGATGCTTTATCAAAACATGTTCCCAAACATTGAGCCAATTTCATAAAAAGAAGAAAATCTGAAATGCAACTAACCCTGACACACTATGAAGTGATGCAACACAATTCTTTGCTAATTTAATTCCTAATCCTCACTTTGTGTCAGTATTGGAAACACAATACTTTGGACTGAAATTAGAGCTCTGTATGAAAAAAACAGTGAACTAGGTCTGCATATGAACTAACAACTTTATTTCCACACATTACTCAAAATGGGAGTTGGATTTTAAATGTAACAAAATGCACCTCTACCTTTCATGAGTGTAGTTTTGAGATGAAAACTTTAAGCACTGTGCTGAATATTTTGGTGATAATCACCAGTGACCCAGGCCTGTTTTCTCTCAGGGTTGCTTTAACCTGTTATCTTTCAGGCAGTCAAGACTGCAAAGCATCACTGCCACTAACACAAAAATGGTTCCTTTAGCCTTGGTAGTCTTCTCCCTGGTAGGGTTGGAAACCATGCGGGCTGTTTGGGAATATGGGCAAACAAGCTCTCCAGTGAATGAGATGTGAAAAGAAGAGCAAATAAGGAGCAGAAGTCAAAGGACACACAAGCTTTCTCTCACCCAGGACTTGCATGTTGCTTCTGTCATCTGCTGCCAGGAGCTAGAGCTGGGATTTGTGCCACAAAAATCTAGTCTGTAGCTGTGATTTGAACTAGATTTGCTATCCTAGCTGGTAACTATACTTGGCTCATAATATTCATGGTAGAGTTAGCGTGCAAGTTATTGTGCAAGAGTTGTAATGCATTAACTGTAGATTGTGTGTTTCAGCTGATCAGCAAACTTGCTCTGATTTTGGATCTGACACTTCAGAAGATATGTTATGCCCTTCAGCAAACTGTGAGAGAGGACTTGAGGTATCGGAGACTGGCCTCAAAATGTGAGGTCCATTTAGTGCGTTCATCATTGCTGTTTCTTATGGATGTTTATAGCTCAGAGAAAAGGTGAGTGATGTACTCTGCTGTTAACACTCTGGTTTGGTTTACATCTAGTCAACAACACAAACACACCAAGATTCCTGACAAGGATACTGAGTAGTAGAAAATGTGAGGAAATTGGGTATAAAATTGTTATTTTGTACCACCCAGAACAATGGAGCTGAAATATGGAATCCAGTGGAAGAGCCAATGCCCCAACTTCAGTAGGGGTGAGTTTTTGTTGTTTAGGCATGTATTGATTTAGGCTTTCGTTGTTACTTATTGGGAAAAAAAAAAAAATATTCATGATCTGTATGCTTAAGAAGCAGTTCTCTGTAGCTGTCATTCAGTTTTATAACAGATGTGGCTTGCTTTTTCCTTGTACATGACACAAAGCATTGATTCAGTATAACATTTCTTTGGTTCAGGTTCAATTAATTTTATTTTTTTTTGATGGGTCAACTGACGGGTTTATGCTAGATGAGGTATCACCTGCTTATGAGGCAGTTTCAGTTTTAGTGGGATCACATGTCATCTACCCTCCCAGGACTTGCTCAAAACCAAAGTTGGAATAAACCTCTTACACCCCAACAAATTCAGCAGAAATGTGATGATGCCTTTTTCAAAGGAGGAGGCTGGTTACCACACGTGTGAGTAATATCCTTTAAAGATGTTGCATGCTTCTAGCAGTTAGGGCTGGCCCATCAGTTGTTTCTAAAACAATGTTGCACCAGGTCATTGCTTTAGACTCTGGAGGTTGGAATCTGGCTAGCAAGGGACAAGCAAAACCATTACTCTGGCACCTCTGTTGGCTCTTATACAAATGAGAACTTACTGGTAGTAGCTGAGCCCAGAGTTTGTTTTCATATTGTATTTGATCAATTCAAATTAATTAAATTACACTTTTTTAAAATGAGTGGTAATTCTCTTTTACTTGCTCTGGCATTTATTTATATTTTCCTGTTAAAACCCAAGTTTCTAATGAAATATGATACAAGTATAATGCAGTTACTTGGTGTCTCAACAGAGAGAAATGTTTTCCTAATAAAATTAGAAAGTTAAGTTCAGGCTAATTTGAATCATGAATGTGTCAATGGGTGCAAAGATAATATAAACTGAGGCACAAGAATCTTTGTAGTAAGTATATTGTTAACCACTAAACAAAAAGGATTGTTAAATAAGCAACAGTGTTTTAAAATAGGGAAAAATGAGGGATCAAAGAACAGTTTTCCCCTAAATAATTTTGTTGGTAAATTAGTATCCTTCCCAAGTCGTACAGATTAAAGATATAACACCCATTCCAGGTTTTGTCTATGTCAACTAAAAGACATAATGGATATTCATCGAGATAACTGATAGGTTGACTCAGATCCTATTTAATGTTCAGTACCAATGGGAAGCTATCTGACAAGCTAGATTTACGTGTGCATGGCATCCTGTTTCTTCTGTGTTTGAAAGTCTTGTATGAGCAAGGTTAGCAGGCTTTAATTTTTGTCTAAGGAGTTTTTATAAAATATATTTCATTCACATATGAATATAAACATGAGTGACTTTGGTATGGCACTACCATTAAGTTTTTATAAAAACAGCTAAACTTCTATTCAACATACTCTGTAAAACTTGAAATAACTACTGGTAGTATTTACTGTGGCTTAATACAATCTTATATATGATATGTTTTTATAAGCAACTGATGCATACTGAAATGACATTCTTAGGAAACCAGGATGCTCTGAAATGGTGTCTCAAAGCTAGTGTTTTTTTTCTTACTGTATGCAAACTCTCATCGTTAGTTTACCTGAGGATTAAGAGATTTACACTATGGGTATGCTTAAACTTGCTTTCCAATGTCTAACTTGTCATGAGAATTTTGCATTCAACTACAGCTCCTGGAAACTACCTGCAAATCTGCATCTGTAGGACCACAGCAAATGTGACCTCTTTACTGCCACATCCCTTTAGATAACCTGCTAAACATAATTTCATAACAAATTACTTATTTTGAGGACAATTGCTAGTGAGAACTTAAGGAGAATAAGGGAAAACACATTTCTAAAAATCGTTATAAGTTCTCAATTTCTTCGTGCTACCTCTGTGGATAATCATATCTTTGGTTGATATACATGAACTAAATTATCAGAACTGATAATTTAGGGTATAGTTGTTGACCCCTAACTGGGAATCACATTACTAATTAATCCATACTTTACTAAAAGTTGCTAAAGTATCACTGTTTCCCATTGCATGCACTGCAGTGGTGACAAACTTGGGTGAAGAAAGTCCAGGTAGATAGCTACTCTTTGCTTTCTCTACAGTTACACCAGACTGGGAGAGTGGTTTGTGTGTAGCTCATCTTTGCCCTGTGTACCCACACCTCCATGTAAAATGTGTATGTTTTGCTGGACTCACAAAAATCCCTATACAGTGGAAAGGAAAGGGTTAACTGTGGCCTAAGGAAGGTTGGATGGGGGAAGCCAAGAAAACCATTCCCAGTCCAGAAAACTGTCCAGTAGTTTGTGCTAAGGAAACACATTTGATTTTTCTCTCACCTTATAATGGATGCTAGTATTAAGGTGACTGCATTGTAAATCCTCTCCAGATAATTTGGTCAAGGATCATGCTAACTTTAGCAAACACTAGTTTGGGCCCACAGTGTTACAAAACATTTATAAAGGGATTTTTGGCTAAGTCGTTCCAATTTGGAGACTACAGAACTCAAGCATTTCGGGTGCAATCTAAGAAGCGTGCCTTTCAAATACAGATTGTATTTCCTAAATGTTGGAATACTCTTATTGGAAAATGCAGCTTTAATTTGGCCTGCTTTAGGATTTTAAGTTTAGACAGTATAAGCTTTGAAAATCTGTAGATGTGTGTCAGAAAATACAAAAATTGTGGTTGTGGTTGTGGCAGAGCATAAACCAGAATGATAGGCACTTTAGCTGGTGTAAATTTACAGCTGGAACAATTTACATTGAGAATAAACAGTTTAATGGATAGCTGGAAGGATTAAAGGATGCTCAATCCATCAGATTAAACATGTCATTCTTGCTGGTGAATGGTGCCATTATCTGACTTGGAAGCTAACATTCTTTCAGAGGAGACATTTTTACTAGTTTACAGTTATTGACAAAGGCTTCCCTAATTCTGTCAGTGATACCTTGGCCCTGCTGAAATCAGGCACAAAACTTCCATTGACTTCAGTGAGTCAGAGATTTCACCCTTTATCTTTCTGGTGTATTAAATGTTGAGAAATCCCTAATGAGCACAGCTGTCTGCAGCTAGCTTCCCTTTGAATCTGAACGATGAGCTTTGAAACACGACTCTGAAGTTTGGTGGCCAATAGTTAGCGCGCTGTTCTGCTTTGGAGGTTTACATTATCATTTTTGCTAAGTGTTACTAAAAGAAATAGTAAGATAACTAGTGCTGACATGCAGTCAATTTTACCATAAATCAGTGATGTTTTACACTTTTCCTATTAGACTTAGATACACAGATAAGGAAAAGCAATGCTAGTTTGGAAGGAGGACAAAAGGAACAGATTTTCCATGGATTGTATCTGGTGAGGTGGCCCTTAATTTCCTCCACTGTGGTTCCCATTTCCCCTGTTCAAAAATAAAAAAGCAGTTTATTTTACCTTTTTTCATTAGCTGATGCAATGCAAGAAGACACTTTTTTTTTTTCCTGGATAAGAAATAGTTTATGGACTGAGTTTTGTTGTTGTTTACACAGTGAATCTCTTAAAGTTTGGAAAAAGTATAATGTTTACACTAGATTTTAATAAGCGACAGTGTCATACTAAAACTATTTTGTGGAATAAATGGGGTATAAATCTTGTAAGTGAAGAAAAAATACAGAAACTTTGATTTTGTAAATATGCAACATAGATGTTAACAATCATAATGTCAGATTGTACCATAAAGCAGTTCTGAACAGTTAGAAGTTATCCGTTCATATCCAGATACCTCCCTAACCCCTTCACAAGCATTTTAATGAAGCCTAAACATCGTTAAAGCATTAAGTTGGACTAAGCTTTGGGGTCTAGAGGTTATTTTATTAATAGTACTGGTTAAAGCCCTACCTGATCCATGGCCTGACTTATAAAATTGAATTCAGTATCTGTCAAAGGTGTAGATGATCCTTTTCCTGGCTCTAGGAAAAAAGTAAAATACAATTATTTTTATTTTTATTTTTATTAATATTTATTAATTTTCTTAAACATCAGTCTGCATATTCTTTTCATTTGCATATAGCAAAACATGACGCAATTCAGATAAAACTCTTTCATTCAGATTTTCATTTAGATGCATTGTCTTTTCTGCAAGCCAAGAGATTATGTATAGACAGACACCATGACTTGGCTGACAAACCATAACTTACCAAGCTGAGGTAATTTGGTTTTGATTTTGAGTCCTGACTTAGCTTCTAAGTGTAACTGAATATATATGTTAATCGATCACCTCTGCTCTGTATGCCATGGTATTACCAGGCAGCAATTACCTGTGGGACATCTCTTGGCTGCTGTCAGGTGGAACAAAGTCTGAGGTACACAGGAGGTGAAGGCACTCTTTGTAAGTTGCCTGGGTGAGCAGCATCTGTTGTGGTTCTCTCTTCTGCCATCTTTAGGGGGCTTTTTTACATTCTCCTTCTTTTCACATTTTCTTGTGGAAACATTTGAACTGACTGTCTGGAACAGCAGACTTGCTTGTTATTTCCAGTTGGAGGCTCCTGCCGTCAAGAAAAAGTTGGGAGAGCATGAAAACCCGCACTCTTCCCTCAGAATTTCTTGCATTCCAGGCAAGGACCACAAAAGCTTTTGGTAGCTGCTTCCCAGCCTGTCTTTCACTGAAAGACAGTGATAATTCCAGATGATCAAGAGCTCTTTTTTTTTCTTTGTTTTTTTTTTTGTTGTTGTTGTCGTTTTTGTTTTTTAATGGTAGTCTCATTAATATGGAGGATTTCTTCTAATTCTCCTTGTGTCTCATGCTCACTTTTGCTGCATTTCTTTTAAGCAATGCAATATGAATTATTGGAAGAGAGACGTGATAATTGTAAATGCTTGTAAGATAAAATACATTCTATTTAGAGTTTTCATAAATCATCACACCAAAAGTTTGATTGTTTACTCTGAAAAGTATATTCTTTATAAACGCATACTATTGGCCTGTGTGTCTTATAGAAATGCATGGTAAACCTGGCAAGGAGCAGCATTATGCCTGTGCTAAATGCTTTGGGAAGTCACCTGAAAATTATTTTATTATTGAAATAAAAAATGCAATAAAAGTCAGAAAATCATCCCTTTCCTGAAAAGCATCCAAAATATCCAAACAGACTTTATGGGAGGTAAAGCTCTTGATTTTCCCAGTACTTCTGCCCTAGTGTGACTAGTTTGCAGCTCCTGATTTTTCAGTGGAGAACATGCAAAACTTCAATTCATCCTTCAGAAGCAGAACCCAGCTGTAATAAACCCAGTTTGAGAGGGGAAAGGAGGCAAATTACAACCTCTATGAGTGAAGGAGGAAAGTATAAACTTTGGCAGATTAGAAAAATTCCTTGAGTTAATTAGGTGAAGAGATAATATTTAGAACAGCCTTCTTACATGAAATGCAGAGAGGAAAGTGGATAATAATGTGTAAAGAGAGAAAGAGGAGGCAAAATTTTGCTTTTGAGAAGTGGGGGAATACAGAGACCCAATGTGCGTAAGGCAGGCTGGAGCTAGTTCATACAAAGTTGTAGAAATGAGGAGGAGTGTCTGAAGCTGGAAATTTTATAATGGAAAGTCTAGCAGTCACCACTAAAATAAATTATGGACATGAATGCAGTGTGTGTGATATTTCATGGAAGTGGTATGCTTGAGTAGTTTTTTTCTTTTCTTTTTTTAAAGGTTTATATATTATGCTGCAGTTGGTTTTGCTTTATTACTTTAAAATTCATACCAGAGTAATTCTGTAGTAGTAATTCTATCTTTCATGGGTGTCATACTGTTGAATAGCTTAAATATCAAATAGAACACTGGGGACAAAATCTCATTTTGAACCTACAGGTGCAGAAATTTGTAGAAAGATCCATTTATTATAAAAGGCTGCTTGTGCATTATGACAAACTTAAGCTAGGTTTTACGGATCTGTGTATGCACTATGGATATTAATGTTTTAAGTATATGAACAATCTAATAAAAGGCATGAGTGATGTGAGTGATAATATTTTTCAGTAGGAGGAGTGCAGTTAATTTTGATCTCCTGCAAACATAGACCAACTTTTGCAATGATGTTGTGGACTCCACCTGAAGTCATAGTGGCTCAAAATTCATACTGTAGTTTGGCAGGAACAGGGTTTCATCTGTGTATGTGGGGCATTTCACTGTCTGTTTCAGTAGTTCCATCTTCATCCCTACTGCAAAGGGATGAAAATCCGGTAGATACTGGTGTATCATTAGTTACTCACCCTCCCCATTCAATCTTGAATTGAATGCAAGAAACATTTTTGTGTCCTGTTTACTCTTTCTGGACTTGGATCTCAGCAGTAGTATAATAACAGTAGATTAAATGATGCTCAGTGCAGTCATCAAATTTCATACTGTGGCTATTGGATCATCTTCCCTGGTTTTCATCTGTTGTGTACTTTATAGAAAGATGGGCTTGAGCGAGGGCTACTTCCAACACAAATTGTAATCACTTGAAATAGTCACTCCGTTGGAATCCGCACATTTTTATTTCCATATGAGAAGCAATTTAATCATTAAGGGAATTTTTTTAGCGCCAGTGTGGCATACCTTCTTAGGAGGAAGTTGACCCCAATTTTATAAGCGGGTGTTTATGAAGTCAAAGGTGGACTCTTAAACAGACTTAGAAGCTGGGCCAGCAGCAGAATGCCCAATCTGGCACACACAGGAGAAATTATCCACGATTAAAGACTTTCTGATTAATATGGCTTATGTGCCAAAACTGCACATGCAGCGTATGATCTCAATTAGAGTGAAACCTAATTCTTCAAGGCTAAGCTCCAGATTCATTCTGTAATTTCTTCTTTGTTTAACTTGGACATTTTTTGACAACAGGATCTAAAAGAAATGTGGAGGGAGGGGGCACAAAGCCCCTTCCCATTATAAATTGCAGTTCTGTAGAAAATATCTTTCTCATGGTACTGTTCTGAATACCTTGACTATTTAATTTTTAGAAGGGTTGTTGTGCATTCCTCTAAAGCGCTGCCATTTAGTGTTGCTAATGGAGCCGTAACAGTTTTTGGGAAAGAATGAGTACTCGTGTGCAGGTTTTCTGCTTAAAAAGTAACTCTTGCCAAAGAAAACTGCTTGAAGGTGGAAAGGAATAAGTATATAATCACGCCACTGTCATTACCTCTGATATTAAGAGAGTAGGAAATGTCAAAGCCCTGTAAGAAAAATAAGTTCGGGTTTAATGAGTCTGCTGGAGAGGAATTATCAACATTAATCATTTAGCTAGTGGACTAACATAGCTCGCATCAATAGAATAACTTTTTCCATCCTGTTTTAATACACAGCAGTTACTCTAGCTGTTACTCCCCCACCACCACCATCAGCCCCCCACCCCC
>VZTL01015395.1:0-15461 GCA_013400535.1 Scopus umbretta
TTTTTTTTTTTTTTTGGTGAGCACTGTGTAGTTTTGTGGTAAATTTGAAAGTATGACAGCCTATATTGTTTCTAACCAGAGGCTTAAATGTATAGCTATGTTAGTTGGACCAAAAGCTGTAATTACACAAATGGTTGGCAGTTGCTAGTGATGCCAGATGTCCTCTGCCGAGAGCAGGCTGCCATGCCGTGCCGCTCCAGCGTAGCTGTGCCAGCGGCCAGGTTAGCTAGCAGAGCGTACGTATCGTGTGTGTTTACTGTCAGATGAAAGGTTCTGTGGCTTCTCAGCCGAACATCTCATGTCAGGTATTGGCTGATTTAATAAAACTAAAACTGTTAATCTGAGGGAAATTCAGTACTATTAAGAGGTAATGAGAAGCTTCCCTGTGAGCTGTTAGTTGCCTGTTGTGGAACGCAGGGGTTCAAATACGACTTTGCTTTTAAAGTAACTCATTGGTTAAAACCAAAACCAAAACCCAAAACAACAAAAAAAGCAAAACAAACCAGACAAAAAACCAGAAACCACCTCAATGCAGCATATTTATTAATCTTAGGGATAAATTATGAAATAGTTTCTTTCAAATAATTTAATTTTCTAAACTTACTTTTGAGATAAGATGAAGATGTACTTGACTCTAAACTTTTGTATATTCCCTATATACCTCTGTAGACTTGTAGATCAATTATATGTTCTGTATGCATATATGACTGATTGATGTAATGGCATAACTTGTTTTGAGTGTTAAATTTTAAACTCAGTCATACAGTGAATCACAACACTGAAATAATACACTGGCATGTTTTGGGGTATCAGTACTGCTTAGGATTGTAGGACTTTCTCCTTCTACACTCAAGACGCAATATGAAAAGTTGAGATACGTGGTAATCAAATGGTGTTTCCAGTAGTTTTAGGCACAACTGAGTTGAAAATGGTCTTGGCCTCTGATGTTAGAAGTCTTTATTCAGTCTCTTAATGAGATTTTGTGTCCTCCTTTGCAGATGTACAATGCTACATTTAGTATTCCTTGTTACCCCTCCCCAGTGCCAAGTCTCTTAACCTTGCAAACTGTGACTGAAGAGTTAAACATGGTAAGCATGCCCAGTGACATCCTAAGTGCTGGAATGAGTTCTTTCCTGACTGCCTGCCAGGTACTTGCTATTGCCTGCTCTAGTGCTGATGAAGATCTAGATAGAAGTTAGTACTAAAGACTCACCAAGTTGATGTCTATACAAAGGACCAGTCTAATTAATTAACCAGTCAAGGTTATTCAAGGTGTCGCTTAGTTGGAGGAGCCAAGAGTTTTCAAAAAATATCTGAACGTCAGATCTTTGTATGAGCTTTCCGCAAGCTGCTTATTAATTTGTGCTTGATAGGTCACTTTAAATCAGTTTAATGTGTGTTACTCTTACAGATAATAGGAGAGCTTTTGAATACTCGAGTACATTTTATGAACTTTCAAAGTATCCTTGTTGACACAGCGTCTTGTAACTACATTTTGAGGGGCTTCGATTTTGAAGCAGCTTTGATGAGCTGTACATGCAAGAACTCTGCAGCAACAGCCTTGCCCTGTGTGAATGCAAATAGGGATCAACTATTTAACTCGCATCAGAACGTAACGGTATGTGGTATGCTAAATCTGAAATACACATGTTGAGACAAATCCTAAAAGACCAATAACCGTTTTAAACAACTGCGGATTCTTTAGCTCTGGGAGCCAAGTTCCAAAACTAAAGACTTTTCCATTTTGAAGGAAATAATATTTTTAAAAGTGGTGAGCTTAAATGATTGCTTGCTTTCAACATTTTCTGTCATAACGTTGTTTTAAGGTGGGTTAACAAATTACTCTAGCTTGGAGGAATAAGAATTAGGTACACATTTTAAGTTAAAAGACTGTATTGCTCTTAGTGAGTATGTAATCTTGTTCTTTGAGGACACTTACGGCAAAATTCTTGTTTTCATCAGGAAAAAATAAAACATTTACACTTCTATTGCTGTGCTATCCATAAGGATTTAATCATTTTACTTTTTTTTGTGAATTAGCAAACATTAAAACAAACATTTTTTTCAAAGATGCTGATCACTTGCATGTCATGATTATCTAGTTACTCAGTATTCTGTACCTTTGAAAATTAGATTAATCTTTCTTTTAAAACAATAAACTGCAAAATTAAAAGAAGGTACATGCTGGAATGAATTAATCAGTCTGGTTCTGCAAAGAAAAATTGTTAGTCTTTAACTTCTTGCAGCGTCAGGAAGCCCATATATTCGGTGGAATTACGTAAGAGAACATAAAAAAGAACTGTTTGTAGCACATAAAATTGAGCACTTAGTGGTCTTTTTACAACTGGAGTCCGATAGGACGGTGCAGTGTCTACCCTAATGCATATGTGTACTGCATATGTTTTTATTTGAACCTGTGCATAAATAGTGATCTCAAAGATCATAATTAAATAATTTTGAGTTAGTGACTGATTTTATTATGCAGCAGCAAGGATGTCAGAATGAGTGTTTCTACTCCAATGCTGTTTGCTTTTGTATAAGGCAAGTGTTGTCTGAGCCTTTATAGAACTGTAAAGTACAGTTCCAATGTGAAAAAATGTCAGCTTGTTATAAATGGCAGCAAATGGTGCTGATTATTTTACCTTTGACAAAGTGGAAAATTTAAAGGTTGGAGTGTCCCATTTTATTAATATAATAAAATTTTACGGTGTTGTTCTGGGCTTAGATATATGTTCTTTAGTGTTTATTATCCCTCAGTTACTGTAAAAATTTTTGATTTGAAGTCTGGCATCATTGTTTGCAATGTTAATTCAGGAAATTAATTAACATATGAAAGCAAATGCACATCCATTTGTCTTGATTTCTTTCCTTACGCTAACCAAAACAAAGCTGGTGTTTTCTTGTAATATGCAGGAGTGGTGGAACGCAGAGACCATGTTTTTTATCATTTAGCACTATTTTATAGCTTCCACAGACTTGTCCTAATAATGAAGCTATGAAGGATATGACAAGAATGGTGATATTAAATTTCTCTAGACTAACAGTAAATTTTTCCATTCTGATGTCAAGAATGTAGAGCATCTGGAATCTGCAGTGTGAGTGGTTCAGTACGGGAACATTTTCATCAATTGCTTAGCCATTTATTCTCCTCCTAGGAACAAGCAGTCTTCTATAGAATATAACACTACGAGCGAAGCAATTTTCTAGAAGTGGAAAAATTCTTTATGTCCTGTTGTTTCTGATTTAAAAACTTTCCACTGCTGCTTAGTCTTAAATCTTACTGCACGTGCAAATTTAGTGTACACATTTTTAAATTAGAATTGCCATTATTTTACACTCTGTTCTTCGGGTCAAATGAAACTAAATTGTATTAATTAAGCTTAGGAATAGCTGAAGATACTCTGCAGACAGGAACTGCTTAAGTGTGTTGAAAGAACAAATTGAAATTTGTCTGTTACCTTTTTAAGCAGGAACAGTGCTGAGTTTTCAAACGTAGCTGGATTTTCCCTTGAAATTATTTCCCGAGTCCAAGCTGGCAGAATGCTACAAGCCTTATTCTGCAGCCATTTTATCTTATTTGCTCCTGCAACAAGTCCAAAATCTTCAGAGTAGTTTCTCCATCCATGACAAGCTGTTGTAAATTTTAGTTTTAGTATGTGTTTTTAGATTATCTATGTGCGTATAGTTCATATGGACTGTTTCTGTAGGCAAGGTTATCTAGTCATTGGTTTTTAATTCCCTGTGTCACTTTTCTTGACTGAACTAAATTTCATGGAAAGTGTATTGTATGTCCAGTATTAATTTAATAGTTTTAAATTTCTTTGTTCTTGACTCAGGTGATGAGATTGAATAGACTATATAAGCACCTTCAAAATTCCACTCTTGTAAGAGTTTTGTAGTATTCCTATGTGCAATGCTTGTCTCCTTTTATAAATATTTTCATGCTGTTGGCTTTTACTTAGTTCACATAAGTGTTAGATACTGTACCTATTTATATAGCAGGAATATAAATGGCAGTATACTAGGATGTAAAAATAGGAGCTCCCTTGTTTATCTGGAATTGACTCCTATTACTGCCACTGGATTATGTGACCTTGTTTAATGTAGAAAGGACCCTTTTTCCTCCTCTGTTTCAATGATTTGGGAATGTCCAGGAATGATTACATTGTGATCTGGGTTGTTCCCCCTGCCCCACCGCCAAGTTGTAGGACTGACTGGACTTACTTGCCCTCTTATAATTGCAAAATAGTCTTGCATCTCCATGTTTAAGCTCATTGTTAATTTCTTTTATGCATGCTCAGGTCTTCTGGGACCTTTGAATGAATGATCTGCTTTTAAAAATCGAAATAAATGAGTTATTCTTGTGTAGGTCATGTTTACTTTACTGAATTTTGACACGTGAAGTATTTTGATACTAGAAAATCCCAATGGGCATATGATTCCTTTTAAATATAAAAGGTTGTTAAATTTAGGCAAACTAGACTAAAAAAAAATACAAGAAACCGAGTAGAATAGTAACAGTGTATAAAAAAAGCAAATTTTTTTTTGAGACTCTTTACAGTGTTGCCAACACCAGGCATTAAAAAAAGCAGGAATTTTTTTTTTTTTTTGGCTTTTCATGTTTTTTTTAAAACACAACTTCGAGATACTTTTCTAAAACCTTTTTTTTTTGTGTGTGTTTATTTAAATTGTGGTCATCTTTCCAAAAATGTGTGCAAAATAGGTTTGTTTTTTTTTAATAGGAGGTCCATGCATGTCATATGACTCAAGGAGGTGGGACTTTAAGAGAAACATCAAATTGAGACCAAGAGCACAACCGAGGCCTGGCAGCCACCTGTTTAAAACGGTAGCATTCAGCTCTGAAGTGCTGAGGTACATCTCATTCCATGGCTTTTGTGGTGAACTTGCATTTTTAATTTACAAAGCAGTTCATCTGAATATAGGGGATATACCTATGACCTTTTTGAAAGGTAATTTTTGTTTTTAGAAGTGATCAAAAGTGTTTAGTATAGCATCACTTCAGTCTTTATAATTGCTACTGAAAAGATTTTAAAAAATACATGGTTTCAACAGCCTGGTCGTTCTAAAACCAGTGAGAAACTTGCATTTATTTCAGTGGCCTTTGACTCTGGCTTGCAGAACCACCCAAGATGCTACTTAGAAGTTTTGCAAGAGGTTCGAGGTTGGGCTGAAGCAGTCTTCGCTGTCAAATTCAGATTACTTCCTTTGCCTCATGGCAGCATCTCTGTACAGTGACACCTTACAGGGCTGCAGAGATTTGAGCTACCACCCTTCAGGTGTTGGAACAATGGATGTGACAAGTTATTAAAAAATCTGGTAATTTAAATTACATCAATGTGTAGTTACCAATGTAGTGGTTTCAACTTCATTACCAGTTTACAGTAACTCGACACATTATTTTGTCCCTATTATTATTTTATTTTAAAAGCACTTTCTTTTAAATCCCATTTCCTGGTAAAGTCATATGCCAGCCACAATTTTCACTGTTTCTTTACACTGCAATGAATAAGAACAAAGCATTTTGTGTAATTGAGAGACAAATAAAATGTGATGTTTTAGTTGGAGGGGTGCACGTGTAGAAGAACCACGTACAGTTTTTCTTTGTATATAAAAATGTGAAGGCCCATCTGAAAATTTTGGATTCCATAATATTGGGCACTGCAGAAGGAACAAGAGAAAATGAGACTCTGTCTGTGAAGGTAAACCTTTACAGGTGCTAGCACCTTCTGCTGCCATTATCTTCCATTCGGAAGGAGGCTACAGCTGCGCCAGATGATCTGGAACACAGCAACTTTAACTTTGGACGTATGCTATATGTCTGTCTTCTGTTCTTCCCAACTACGTACCCTGAGTCCTCCTTCTGCCTGATTTTCATTTGTCTCCTTGATTGAGGGTTTTTTATTCCTGGCTACGTAGTGCTCAGTTTCAAGAGGAGTCTGAAGAGCGGGACCGTGGTGTTCCCCAGCATGCCGCATGGCGCAGTCCTTGGGTTCTGCTGCTGCGGAGAAGGGTGAGATTCTGATTTCCTTCTGGCTGAAAGCTATAAACGCTGGACTGTACAGGCAAAGCAGCACAGCGCTTCAAACATAGCCATGGAATTGGATAAAACCAGTCAGCACTTGTCTAATTTTCTCTGCTTCCCTGGGAGAGTTGCATAGATCGGGTGCATTGCTGTCAAAGCTATCAGTGGTGCACTAGGGACGTCAACACCCGTGTCCCTGGAAGGGGCAATTCAGGACTACATGAACAAGTGAAGCCCACAGACACTTTTGAGCTGGATATGGAAACCTTAATGTGTGTAAGCACCTGCAGGGTTAGTCAGTCCTGGAGTGCCGGCAGGTGGGATTTTTCTCTGGGAGTTCTGTGCATAAAATCTAAGTCTCATTATAGGCAGATTCAGGCTCACCCTGTGTCACTACTGTAATAGTTAATCCATCAGGAAACATGAACTTTCATTTTATTTTCACTGGGCTTTTAATTATCAAAGCTTTGAGGAGCAAGTTACAAGGATAGAAAAGTTTTATATTTGATTATATGTGAAGTTTAAACAGATCTGATGGATCAAGGAAAAGAAAGCTTACTCTGTTTTATATCTCTTATTTGAAGGGAGTGGTTGATGTTAATATTTTCTTTTTTCTGAATGGCACACGTGAATTGTTCCTAAGCAGTTATGCCACAGAGCAAGCTTACATTGAACTTTCTAACAACCTCCAGGTTATTCTGAAGTAAATGTATTTGCAGTAACAAAAGTGGGTATGTGCAGAAATGTAAGGCTGATTGGTAAGAAGTTTTTAAATTTTCTAAATGAAATGTTTTTGAAGCATAAGTTGCATGATAAAAATAACCAGTTTTGCCAAGTGCTGAAGTTCTAATAGTCCAGAAGGTTGGAGCCAAGAGTCCCATTCAAACCTCTGTTCTCTGGATGCCAGCTCAGTCGCTGACTGTGTCTCGCTAGGCAAGGCTCAGCGTTCTTTTTCTATCCATGTAAAATTGTAGTGGTTTGAGTTGTATCCTCTTTTTGCAGTATTTCTGAAGCATAAACAAGAGCAGATTTAAATAAAAGCAAGATTCTAACAGAAATGAACGTCAACCACCAAAAACACTTGGACCACAAAAAGAATGTATCTGGAAGGAACTTTTTTTTCCAGAATATTTTACTGAAAGGCAGTAAAAAGACAAAAATTTTGAATAATCGGATCCCAAAGGTGCTGTATGTAATTTTGAAAGGGTTGTATAGTGCCTGGAAAGATTGTGAAATCGTGTTTACTAATAAATACTCTGAATCATAAGTTTTAGGGAGATAATAGGCATAATAATGATAAGTAACCTGTAACTTACAACAATGTTCTTTCCCAGTAGAATATCTTGTAAATCTGTCCTTGTGATGAACAGCAGCACTTACTCAGACTAAAAATAATAGCAGGACCGTGTATCTTGGATCCCAGGAGGCTATTGGTGTTTTTGTAGACAGCAGACAGGAGAAAAAGGCATTTTGTCCTTTTTACCCCAAGTAATCCCACTGGAAAATTAAACATGTGCTATGAATTGATATCAGCCCGTGCCAGGTTACCTCCCTAAAGAGGGCTGCTGCAAACACTGTTGCTACATTTCTTGGACAGGAGTTTGATGGCCTGTGTGTATGATGGATATTTTATGCTGTATGCTACTGTGGAACAGTGTGCTACTGTCTGCCCCTCGGAGACTGCTGGTGAGGTGTGCCACAAATAACCGGGAACAGCAATTGCTTTAATCCTACGGAGAATCTCAAATACCTGCAAATTAAAAATGTTACTGAAATATTTCAGTGTGCGTGTGTGTCTGGGAAAGCTGTTCCGTTTGTTTTTTAAGGTTTAATGCTGCAAAACAGAGCAGTTCCTTTTGTCTTGCTGTGGATTCCTAGTGAACACGGGATAAAAAAAAATATTAAGCAATATATTAGCAAGAAATATTTAGAGAAACCACGAACCTTTTTTTAATGGACCACCCTATCCAGTTTCTGTTCTTTTAAGGAAGTTTTTCCTATTCATGACTCATTTCACTCTTTGGCTAACATAAAGGGAAATGGAATAACGATTAAGCAAAGGAATGTATGTTTTTTCTGGTTTTGTCCATTTTTCAAAACCTTTATGAATTTTCTGCATAACCTTGTGTAAATATATATGGATGTAGAAGCTTGACAACTGTGACAAGGTAAAAAGTACACTGCTAATACTTGCTGCTTAGTAATTTTTTTTAAAATGTTCCTTTTGGTTCTACAAGTCAATGCTATGCTGGATACTCCAGACTCCCTATTCAGTGAAAATGACATGCCTCAGGCAGCCAATTACACAGAACTGTTAAGTGAAATTAATGAGATCACCCCCAGATTACACTTTGTGTTTTATTTTCATTTTATAGGTCTGTACGAGCTGCTGGCTGCATTGCCAGCCCAGCTGCAGCCACATGTGGACAGCCAGGAAGACCTGACCTTCCTCTGGGATATGTTTGGTGAAAAAAGCCTTCATTCACTGGTGAAGGTAAACCACATTTAAGTCAAATTCTCTTTGAGAAGAGCATATGGAAAAATGTTTTGAGCGCCATCTAGTAAACTGCTGATCAAACTGTTGCTCAGTGAAAACAACACAGCCTTGTTTTAACTCTGTTTCTGTCAGGGGTGGAAGTTGTTAAATAAGATTCTACCAAAAATACATAGATGATTTCATTTAAGAGTGATGTTTTGGCAGTGTAATGCTAATGCAGCAAACATATGTTGTTTGCCCTTGTTTAGAAAAAAAGAGTACGAAATAGTAGCAGGAAATCTGAGACTTCTTTATGGTCAACATTCAAGACCTGGAGTTTAGCTTAAGTAAATAAATGTTCACAGCAAAAATTAGAAGGAATATATTTTCTGAGGTCAAGTATGGCAACAGTTCAGTAGCCACATTAATTTAAAATAATTTCCTTTAACAAAGTCAACTGAAATTCTAGTAAGCTGTTTCTTTTATTGGCTTGCCTCCATTTAAAATTGTGTTTTGCACATAAATATTTTGGACTAAAGTACGACCTAAAATAAGTTTGGAAGAATACTTGAGTAAAGTGTCCTGCTATGGAAATGATCAGCAACAAGAAATCAAAGAATGCCATGGGAGTATGCAGAGCTACCCTGATAATGTTAAATTGCTTATAGCAGAAAAATGGGACCAATCAGCTGCTTAGAAATGTTCCACTCCTACAAAATAGTAAGTATGTCTTTGGTCTCCAGTACAAAGCTAATTCAAGCTGGAAGGAAATTCTGAGGTCTCAAATGAGT
This sequence comes from Scopus umbretta, assembly GCA_013400535.1. Taxonomy (NCBI): domain Eukaryota; kingdom Metazoa; phylum Chordata; class Aves; order Pelecaniformes; family Scopidae; genus Scopus; species Scopus umbretta. Next base: position 9,311 of record VZTL01015395.1, read on the forward strand.
TGGTAGGTGGTAGTAACCCGTGCCATGAATATATCCAGACTCACACATAACTGAGCAGAATTTGTTACCCTTGTTAGTCATTGATCTAGAAGCAGCTTAAGATTTGGATCATTTCAATGTAGGTTTTAAGAGTCACCTTTTTCCATTTCTTTCAACTATCTTATTCTGGAAAAAGATGTAATAAAGTTGATACTTGACCAAAATTATTTTCAAAGTGGCTGAGAATTTACATATAAAATAAACACAAGTACTCTGGTGGTTGATACACAAAAGCAACAAACAGAGGAACAGTGCTTGGCAATACTCACTTGCCTGAAGAATTTCATCAAAGTTTCTGAAATGCGGTGATTTCCAGACTCCATACTGCTTTGCTGCAGCTGTCTGTTCAGGTGGCTCAGAAGATCACTGAAAGGGAAACACTGGTTTTGTTTCTAATACAGGCTGACAGTGGTGTGCATCAAAGCAAAATGTTAGGTTAGTAGCTAAATCAGGTGCCTTTCTGGATTGGGAATTAAAGAAGGCTGGCTTGAAAATGAGTGTCAATCTGCAAAATACTGAAATGTCAACATTTGCTCTAATTTTCTATTGAGGCAAAACCTAAACATTTTCAGACTTGTTCACTTGCTCTCTTTTGCCCCTTCCCACTAAAGAAGACAAAGATAGCACAACAGCAACTAGTTTACTCGCCTTGAGTATACTCTCAGTTTGGGAAAGCTGGCTCTCCTAGTTGCGTGCCCTAGTTGCCATGTTGGTTGTTGTTGCAGGGTGGATTGGTCTTTCTGATTTTAACAAAAAAGAATTCATGAGAAAGCTTGCTTGAGGGAGATAGAAAGTTTTGGAGATCAGTGAATGGTCACTTTATTGCAGTTACAACAAGAAGGCATTGAAGTATTCCAACCATCTTTATTATTTATCTTGTTGGTTTTAGGTTCAAGTGTTAAAGGTACGTGTAACACTGACCCGTGAATGGTTCTTTTAATGTCCTATTAAGTTTCACACTATCTTAAAATGCACTTAATTCTTGAAACTGTATGTTTAGTGTTCACTAGTTGCACTTCTTCAATACGCCATACTAATTTCACTCAAAAGACAAAGTTTTTTAATTATAAGAATTGAGACTATTAAGAGTATCTGGTCTGACCCGAGCATATCATAGGCTATTGAACCTCACCTTTTGATTGCTGTGAATTTCAGTTATAGAAGGCAGGGCATGAAGAGCTTTCAAAAGGTTATCTAGTTCATATCCCTGCCCCAAGATGGGCTTTACTGTATCTGAGACTCATGGTATTTGTTTGACCTTTAACACATTTTTAGAAGGATTATTCAGTATCCTGTCAAGTTTCAGAGAAGGCAGTCCATAGTCTTCTTGGAAGAGAGCTGTAAGAGCAGAAGAAAGAATCCCATCTGCCATAGTTTTAGCCTGTTACAAGGCTTCAGAAGTGCCAAATCTTTCTTTCTGGGTTCTGGTGTCTTATTTGAAAGACTGTTTTTCCTAGTAATAACTTCTTGAAGTCAACTGTACTTGCAAAGACAAATGTTTTTAATTCCTCAGGCAGAGAATGATGACGGATATTTTGTAATTAAAAAAAAAAAAACAAACAAAAAACAAAAAACCACTAGCTTAGAGCCAGGGATGTTGCGATCACGGTATTTGTCAGTTTTGGAAGAAAATGAGCATGGGTATACTACTCATTAGGCACTAATATTTCTCTATTTCAGATAGACACACTGCTTAATAAAAATTTCTACGCTGCTGTTCTTACCTTACTGTTTAATAATTTCAAATAGTAGAAAAGAGCTTTTTTCCAAAGTTATAAAATGGATACAATGCTCCAAATTACCAGAAAGATTTAAGTATAAAATTAACTTTCTACTTTTTCTACTGACGTTCTAAGTATTTAATTATCATAGTGTTTTCTGTATGGTTGTATACTATGGCATATTGTTTACTATTCTGGCTCTCTTAATATTGAAAAGAAAGGAAAAAAAAGAAAAAAAAGTCCCCAAACCTTGTCTCGGAGTTCTCTTCATTCAGTATTGTTGGACAGAAATCTCTTTGTGAACTTGGATCAGCCTGAGCTGTTCTAAGAAGTCAGAAATGGAAAAGTTGTATTAGATCATCCAGTCCATTCCCCTTCAAATGCTGGATTGTTCCCTACGGTACATTCCTATTGTAGTAAGTAAAACCAGCAAAAACTGATGCAACTGTTCTTGCTGTCCTTTTTCTCAATAAAGGAATCTGTTGATTAGATTTTAGTTTGTGAAGTACGGAGAAGAGGGAACCCACAACCATTGTTGACAGTTTGGAAGAGAAAACTGGCTGTGGATAGTTAATGTTTAAAATTTGTCTCTGTTTCCCTCAATTTGTTACTTCCTTGTCTTATTAGACGACTCTCTTAAGTTCTACCAAAAATCTTCAGCCATCTCATTACTTTTTATATAGCAGAGTTCCCAGTAATTCTGTAGGGATTTATAGAAAAGAAACATGAAGAGATGATCCTTCAGGGTAACTATGAGCACTAACATAGCTGAAACCTGAAATAGTACACATGTGCTCTGCTTGGATTTTTTTTTAGAGGAACAGAAGGGATAAATAAAGATCTGTTCTAACTACTCTTTTAGCTTATTTTTAGAGGAGTTGCAAGAATTTCCATGTGTGTTTGCTTGCTGTTAGCACACTGGACACATGTTTTACTGTTTGTCTGTTTAGCTCCAGGATGAAGCTTCTACTTGCACTGCCGCCGTAAACATTTCTGATTGTGGATGTAATGCTCAAGAATTGAGTAGCTTATCTGTTGGGCTGCTACTGAAGTGTTTCTTAACCAATTGCATTTTACTGATTGGTTTTGGCCAGCTCAGAGCATGCACAGTTCTTTGGCCAATACCATACTTTGCATTATGAAAAAGAAACCACAGCAAGTGGTGTTGCTGTTCTCTTGATAGGGAAGAGCTTGTACATCCAAAAAGCAGTATGTGACACTGGAAAAGAAAATAACTACTGCAAAAGTAAGGAATAGTTGGTGAATCTAGTCTGATTTTTTTTATAACTGCATAGTATTTTGGTAGCTGGCCCTGCAAGACCTTAGTTTGTCCTAATTTTCTGTTAGTTTCACCTGAATATGACTTGGCTTGAAGTTATGAGAAGTTCTTTTGTATGTGCTAGTGTGTGTCCATGTTGATGGCTAACAGCTTTTTGTAAGTAATCTAATCTCTAAAAAATAAAATAGCTGAGTGTATCCTGGTGTAATTTCTTTGGCATGTAAATTGATTCATATGATTACATAGCCCATATTTTACAGTCATTATGGTGTACTGGAAATTTTCAGTGTGAAGACTCAGATTTTTCAATATGTAAATATAGATGCTGTCAGCCTACTGTGGTTCCTGTGTTCGTAATGAGAAAAATAAAGACAACATTTAAAAAAAAGGAGCCGACTAGGGCAAAGCAAAAGGGATTGATTTGACACATGCTTACAGTGATAAAATCAATGATCTGCAGATGACGTGATAAATCTGGACTGGTACAAGTCTAGTTCATAGGCAAGTTTATATACACTCTTAGTTTTTACCCAGTGCTTTACACACAAACTGCATGAAAAGAGCTGTTAATCTGTAGCATGAACAACTTTGCATCTACAGTATGGAATCAGAGAATCTCAGTTTCATGGCTTGTTTTATGTTAGAGGACAGACTAACTAATAACTGTCCAGCCTTTCACCTGGGAAGAGCTATGCAGGTTCTTTTGGCACTTGTGGAGGGGTCGTAAGGTGCAGCTTCCCCTACCCTGTGATGTGTCACACATTCTGCAGCCAACATCCAGGTGCGTGCTGCACAGATAGTGTGCGTTCACCTCCAACGTCATGCATCCAAATGGTGAATGCTCCTGCCTGGGCATGTGCTCAGGCATCCCCACATTTGGAGCTTCTTACTGAAAGAATGTAGAGGAAACAGACTTCAGATCATATGAGTTGGATGTGACAACTAATTGTTCTGAACTCATTGTTCTGAATGTTTGATGGGGATGACCCATAGATGGGGAGGGATTGATATCTGTGTGTGTCAAAGGACCAGGAGGGTGGTGGTGGCTGAGGAGGATGTCTTAGATAGTGTAAGACCTGAGCATGACACAAATGATATGGAATGAAGGTTGGAGATTTTGCTGAGGTGGAGTTGGCTTTCTTCATGGCAGCATGATGATGTTAATGTTGGCTGCTTCCGCACTTCAAGTTTGAAGCTGATAGTGAAATATTTTTTGCTGAATATACAAAAGTTATTTACTTACTCATCACTTTGTTCTTCATGTACACTTTCTCTAGAACTAATATTTATGCAGTCTTCATAATTTATTGTTGGAACTGTCTGTTTCTGCAGGTAACAAGAACCCTTTTTTTCTGTTAACTCTTACGTTACACAGAAGATGGAGAGAGCAGGGTGTGTTTGTGAGGGGATTTTGATGGCTAGTATGTTTGCACTTGTTAAGAGAATGGTAAGAGGGTTTCTGATTTTGGTGCAGACAAAACCAGCTATCTCAGGAGCTCAGAGTAGCTGCGTTACCCAAGAGCAGCAAGCCTGGAAAATGCACTAGAAGAGAAAATGTGGGTCAGTAAGTGGGACTGAGGATTGGTAGACCACAGGTGGCACCTAACCTCAAACGGAGCGAGTGGGTTGTGGTTTCAGGCGAAAGCGTTGGAGAGTTGGAGAGGCATATGGACCACCTCGGAGTGGGTGGAATTACTGAAACGGATAGCTCATTCACTAAAAAATTGGTTTGATACGTGGAAGTCCTTAAGGTTCTTTACTGCTGGGTTCTCAACCATATTTATTTTAAAAAAAAGCTATGTCTCCCCCGTAAATGGAATAGGCTGCAGTTCTGTAAATTCATGTGGAGGTCTGAAGTGCTGTTTGCTTTGCAGATGGGAAAAAATGAAGGAAAAAGCGGTGTGAGTAAGCATATACCACCTGGCCATCTGGAGGAGGAGGTGTGAATGTGGTGGTTGGCAGCTGGTAACAATTCATGGCCAATGAAAAATAATTGTTCTTCATGCTCTAGAGGAGAATCAGGCAAGGTTGCCTCTTATGTTATAGTTTATGTCCTTCAGTCAGAGAAAGCATGCAAAACCTACTGATGGCAAGGGTAAAACTATCACTCTTGTAATGCAGACTGTCTGAACAACACACAGCTGTGGTCTGTTGTGATGGTTTGAAAGCTTTTACTATTTCTGGCAAGGGGAGAAGGAATTTGCTATAGTTGAATTCATTAATATTGAGGTACTAGATACTGGGTGGTAGTTATTTGTCATTCTTTAAATCCAGATCATCACAGATCTCAGAATTCTTAATTTTTGTAAGGATGTCCTTGTTGGAAGAGGCACACGGTGCAATCTTGCCTCAGATCCTTTTGGCAAAACGCATGCTACACAGTGTTAGAGAACTATCTGGCAATAAGGTATACATGGACGCTGCTGAATCTGCAAAGAAATATGAAAGCTGCATGGGGAAAATGTAAGGCTTTTGTTTTTCTTTTTCTCATTGTCTGGAGATCAAGCTTGATCTCCAGTTAATTCTTGAAGCTTCCTGCTTGAGTTGTGTGTACAGAATATATATGGAGGAGTGCTAGAATTTCAGTAATCTTCTCATCCAAAGTATTTGTAGGTAATGGTCTAATTCATATACTGAAATATAAACTTGCCACATGCTTTCTGCTTACCTCAGGATGAAATTTATTAAAAAAATAATACTCTGTAAGAAAGCCTTTTGATGACTGACAATAGTTTGCATTCATATTTGGAGTAATTACCACTGAAGCAATGAGTCGTTTTGCTTCCATCGAAATTATTGCATTCAAAAAAAGTGTAATGCAAGGTGTTATTCCTTATGAAATGCCACATAAATTTAAAGTGTTACTTTTGAAGCCAAAGTGATTTTTTTGAGTCGTGCTCAATAGCCAGCAACTGAAATCGGCAAGTAAAGAGATCGCTTTTAGCTGGAGGCAGTCAGCTGCCTTTAAACTTAATTTCCATGGGAACAGTGATCAGATTAATCAAAATAAGGTAATTGAAGTTTTATAGAAAATAGTACAGGATCTTTACTTTCTTCAGGCTGATATTGCTTCCATGGAAACTTTAGGGAAAAGGTAACTAGCAGCCAGGCA
>VZTL01015395.1:15534-42867 GCA_013400535.1 Scopus umbretta
GGTTGATGTGTGTTTGTTGAACTCTTTGACTTGTTTGTGCTCTTGTTGTATAAAAATGAAGTACATCAGGTAATAACTGGGCAACACCAAGCCAAATAAAACTGGATTGCTGTTTGAAATCATAGCTAAACCCCCCAACTTTCTACATATTATAACACGATACAGGTTTACTGTTTCTTCTCTGGGTAAAACAAAGTTGTTTTGCCATGTGTGTTCACACATACATACCCGTGCTTATCTGTGCCTTTAATAAAGTGAAAAAATGTACCTCCAATTTATTGAAAAAGTGGTCAGGCATAGCTTTGGATGGTGTAACCATGTCAAGTTAGTGCCAAATGGATGGATTAGTGCAGTTGTGGTGAAATACAGATCCTATGTGATGGTTCAGCTAAAAGTATTTGTAGCCAGTAGATCACTTACTAGGAAACAGACAGCTAGTGGACATAAATAATCATTTTGTCCTGAAGTCTATTGAATGGGTTCTCCTGTGGTAAATACTTTTTTGTATTTTTTAATAAGTTTTTGTTTTGTACTTTTTGATAGAAGTTTGACTGGATATCTAGTGTTAACTTCTTTGTCAGTAGTTTGGTCTCTCCAGCATCTTGCGGTTTCTGCATCAGAGTTGCCAATGAGTTTAGTAATAGACACTTGTAACTTTTCATCTAGATTTTTATAAGGAAGTCCTGTTCTTGTCATCAACTCCTGCTTTCATCCCCCTTTGTTAAAAATAACAATAAGAAAACAATTCAAAGATCAGTTTCCAAAGTATCAATTAAATTGTCTTGTTGACAGTTTAGTCTCGTAAAAGCTGTACAAGTTGAGTTGACATCAGAAGTCTCTACAGGTATGATGTACCAACAAACTTTTGAAATGAAATATAAAGCAGATAAGCTTATGAAATCAGAGGTGTGAAGTCTTGGTCTATGACTATAACTTGAAACTTGTGAATAAATCAGTGCTTTGGAATGTGAAAAAACTTTAGTTTAGGTTAAAATCCAGACGGAGGCATTTTTTTGGATGAGTGGTAATAGATTTAAAGTTTCTGCTGGGAAACCTCCAAAGAGTAGCAGAAATCCAGCCAAAATGTACTGGACATAAAAGAAGTAAATCAATCCGTCTAAGACAAATAGTTTGTAATTTCATTGTTACCGAGGGGGCAGTATACCAGCCTAGTGACAAAACTGGTGCAGCAGTTTGACGAGAAGTTTTAGAACCCAAACCTATGCTCATACCCAGATTTTTCTTGTCTTATGAAGCTTGTATGGTATTTATTTAATCGAAGTGATAAATTTTTTTTGTCTATGATACTGAGGCCAATCAAAGGTCTTGTAAGCTGCTCAGTAATAGTAGTCAGATAAATCCAAGACATCCAAGGATAATGTAATTTTAAACTGTTTTTCTACAGTGTTCTTTTTCCCTTGGACCACAAGTTCTATGGCAGAACATGTGAGGGAGTGTTTAAACCAGGTTTTTTTTTTTTGTTACTGTCTTGGACTATTTTCCTTTTAAGAACACAAAGTCATAACTACACAAACAAGCCTCTGCAATGCAAAAACATTGTAAGGGTTAAGAAGGATGGGATCTGATAGTTATAAAATCTTCCTGAAGCATGGAAAAATGATACAATAAAATTTAATACAAATCTTAAAAATCAGATTTAGTAAAAATGCCTGCCTGTGTTTCCTACCCGCTGGTTTTGTTACTGCTTACATTCTTTCCTTCTTTTTTAGGAAATCTTGGTTGTATCCATTCTCCAGCTAATCCTTGTGAAGTTAATTTGTAGCATTCAGTAATATGTGCAATATTACATACATCCTATCTTTTCTGCTTTGTATGAAATACAGGCATACACACACAGTTTTTACTCATCTTTTCTTTTTCTGTTCCCCATTACTTTAGTTTCTTCTGTGCCACCTTAAGCACTTTAGATTTTTTAAAAACTTTACAGTCATCTCTATTATAACTTTTTTTTTTCCTTTTTAGAGCACGGAAAGGAGAGAGCAACATAGTATGCTCCACGTGTACTATTCCTTTAGGCTTACAGGTAGCACTGTTTGTATAGCAGTGTTCCCTTAACTACAGGTTGTTTCTCCAATAGCCTGTTCTGTGTATCTTTGTAGAATCCAGTGCTCACTTTGCGGGTGTGGGGATGTCAGTGGAAGTTCACTTCATACATAAGTTACATTAAGTTAAGAGCTGTGGCATGTGAGCGCTTAACATGCTGGTGCTATCCACGTGGTGCACGGTCACTGCAGAGTAACCAATAAGGTGCTGAAGAAATAAGATTTAAAAACATGCAAAGCATAAGGCTTACTTGTCTGTGCAAATCAAGAATGAGTCGTTTACAACAGACAATTGCTATAACTTGACTATGCCTTCAATGTAATAGCAAAACCTAAACATACAGATTCACTTTGACGTAGCATATTCAGTACGGTGACATAGTCTGTTTCTGTGCTACAGAGAGAAGGGTTTCATGCTTTTTTTCTCCAGCTGAACCACTCTAAGCTACCTGTGATGTAAAAATCTTCCCTGTTCCTGCGGTGACAGTTTTAAAAACATTGAATTGTCTAAAGTTAGAGGTGTCTTGGATTTGTTTTCAAAAAACACTGGTGCCTCAGTGGGCCATTTAGAGTTGCACATGCATACATTACGGTCATGTATTTTGTAGCTGTCTTCTCCCCGCTCCATTTTTCTTACTAAGACCCAGTTTTTCCCTCAGTGTGTCCTCCCATGTCTGCAGTCGGCTTCTATTTCGCCTCTACTAAATAAGGATTGGATTAGTTCCTGGTTTCTTAGGGAAATTAAGACAGTAATTGTATAAAGATGAAATATTTATATGCCATGTTAATGTGGCCATATAAATTCCTAGGGAAAACATTACTGTCACCTAGTTTGCATGTATTTACAAAGTTATGCTATTTCATTACATGCAAACTAGATGAGATATTTAATCTTTCATACTGGAGTTTGAAGGTGTTAGGAGAGTTGCCATGTGTAGTTTGACCCCAGGACCTGAGGACTCATCTGTGTCGGCTGCAGAAGCCCAGCCTGGTGCACTGAGAGATGGATGTGGCCACAGCTGTTCCCACTTGCAGGTCCAACCAGTAGTAAGGCTGAGTGCCTGTGCCACTAGCCCAGCTGGCCAGAAAGGCTACCACAGGCAGAGCAGTGCCTTTACCCACGTAGGCACCAATGGCGCTCATATAAGCAAAAAAGCAGACAGGCTGGTCCCGTTTCTCCTCTCCAACTGACCAGGGCTGAAGTTCACTGCTGAAAACACACCCATCTTTGCTCTCTAGATTTCTAAGCAGAACCACGTTTACAGATTCCTCAAATACCGGCACGGGCTCTAAGTCCAGCTAAATAGCCATGTCTGGACCCTGGCCACTTCACCCGGCCACTAGTTAAGATACTGGGTCCTTCCAGATATGGGTCTCCTCTTACTTGCTGGCTACTCCAGCTTAAAGATTGCTGGCAAAGTACACACATGATTAAATTCATTAGAAAAATATAAACAGACCCTTCCCTTATCAGTTTCTGGACTTGGATCTCACACACACAGACATATACCCACCAATATTATTGATGCAAAGGAATAAAACAATAATCCATTTTGAATTCTGAATTCTACTTCTTATTTTAATTTCATTATCTGTACTTTCACTCACTGTACTAGATCCATCAGTATGCCTTTCTTGACGCATCTGCTGGTCAGCAAGGACACATTTTTGCTACAGAAATGTTTTTGTTTCAGAGAATGTTATGCCAAGTAGGCACTCTGTGCTCTCCCCTTCAGTATGAGGTTGTTTTTCCTCTGATTTCCGTCCTGCTGGCTTTCTCCTTCACCCTGTTTTATAGACCTCTGACATGAAGTCATTTCTCCCAGGAGGAGGAGATTCTGAGCCTTGGAGCCACTGACTCTTTCCTGCCACACTGGCTCGGGTACAGACTGTGACCCTTCATGAAAAACCCATTTACTGAGTGGTGGGGATGGTGTGGGGTAAACAGTCTTATTTTGTCCATTGGGAAGTAAATCTGTATTGTATCCCTGTCTCTTCCTAACTTTTCTTGTTGGCTTCTGCTAGAAATCACAGGCTGCGCAAGGTAAATGCCAGTGGTGTCGATTATTCACAAACATGACTTTGTCTCAATTATACTGACATTTAAGAGTTAAAAAAATGAAAATGTGCCAGCTATAAATGCTAGTGATTATGTATGGGATAGCTTCAGCACTGCTTTACATTTAGTATGGATATCATCTTCATAAAGTATCTTGTATTTTAATGTGCTTTACAGATTGGGTTTCATGGAAAAGAGCAGTTTTTGCTGAGATTTAGTGACTAAATAATCCAGTAATGACACTACAGACATACACAGCTTTAATCAGGATCAAACCATAAATCAGGGTGCAATTTTGAATTTCTACGTTTCAAACATTCTAGGAAAAAAGTAACCCGTGATTGTAATCATGTTAATAGGCATCTGAAATACTAAGCTGGTCATGTTGAAGTTTGGTATGTCATTAAAGGCTAACTACAAATCATACCATAGCACATGCCAAGCACAAAATATTTGTAGTTGTGTGTCCATGCCCTTTCGTCTTGAAACATCCACCTTCTACTAATTTCTAACTAATTCTAACTAATAATCTGACCAGGTTTTATTGTTGTCTTCTCCCAAAGGGGAAGCAGTATTTTCCTCTTGTTGCATATTGGGTAACCGCTGAGTACGACCTATGGCTTGATCGTATCTTCTGTCCTGCTTCTGCTCTGTCTCTGTGTTTTCTGAGTATGTGTATTGGTCTTAAGTTATTAGAACTGAATTATTTTCTATTTATTTTTCTACTGCTGAATGAATTTTTAATGTATGAGAGACCTTTAATTCTCTTTGTGTTATGTACATTTATTCTCCTTTTATTATTCCTAGTAACACTTTCATAACCATTCTTTCATGGCTTCTCTGTGGGAATATCGTGCAAGTTTTTACTTATTTCAGCTTTTCCACTGACTCTTCCAAACCTTAGAGAATGTAGGTAAGAGCGACCTCTCATACACTGAGGTTGATCATCTGAAGATTGACAGAGTTAGAGAGTACTTCAGTGTACTTCAGTTGAGCTGCGGGAGCTCAACTAAGTTAAGCTGGGTCAATCTTTGTACTTTCTTGTTCGATCAAGTGTAAATTGACATTTTTGCATGCTACAAAAGGAAATGTGTTGCCTTTGGTTTTTGTTAATGTTCTAACTCATCTATATCATAAAAATGTAAAAAAGAAATTCCCTGGTCAGTGATACTTCTTCCTGATATTATTTAAATTTTTGTTGATTTCATATTCAAATGCAGTGCACATCAGGCTGGGTCATGCTGGTTAATGCTTTGGTTGCATCCTACCTGATAAAAGGGGGCTGAGACTGGTTGGAAGCTCTCAGGAAACGTCTTGGCATCCCAGTAGTTGATACTTTTGTATCGCTGGTCTATATTTTCATATATCCTTATTTCTTGAAGAATAAAATTGCTAAACTTATCTCTGTATTCCTTTTTGTAATAGTAGGAGTGCCAATACAGCTCCCTTATCTTTGTTACTGTCCTCTCTGTCATTAGGCAATTTCTGCTGTTTTCTACCAGCTTTCCAAAAGCTAAACATATGGCATGGCTGTAATTTTGTACACCTGTACAAATACATTTGTGTTACTCCTTCCAATATAAAAAGAAATGAATATGTTTGCTTTGATTTGAAACTTCCTGTAAAATGGGTTTGCATGTTTGGATGATTTAATGCAAAAGCCTCAAGTGCAGTGTTCTGAAAAGGTATGGGGAAATGGCAGTAAATCTCTCCTAAATTACTGCAATTTTTTTCCCAATATTTTGTCATCATTTTTCATACTCCTCTTTATCCTACAGTATATGTTCCACTTCAGTGTTGGTGTTTCTCCGTCCTCTGCAGGGAAGTTGAGAATTAGTTGCATCCATTAACAGTACTGTAATTATCTGGTTGTACTTATTTGGGACATTTTACTCCTAACACATCTCTCCTTCCTTTTAGATAAAATTCAGGTGCTGTCTTAATCTTTTTTTATAAATTAAAATTCTTACTATAAATCTTGTTTGCTGGTATTAATTTATTAGAATCTCTTTGGTTTGGTTTCCACTTAGTTTAAATTGTAGGCTGGCACCTGGCTGTACTGTGCCTCAGCATCTTCTGTTCTTACGTTCTGTGACTTCTGAAGTACTTACTGCAAGTCTTCCACTGCTGGTTTTTACTGATCGTAATTTTTCCCCATATGTATGTGTTTTCTCCACATTTTTCTATTTTTCTGAATTTTCACTTACTTCTACCATTATTCCCAGAAACAAAAATAAAGCTGACTTTCACCTAGTTCCAAGTGTAGTAGGGAAGATCATCCTTTTATAACCACCATAAAGTGCTTTTTACCTTTTTTTACCTTTGCTATCTATCTTTTAAGATTTCACAGCCTTACTAACTTTAGGTCTCGGATTTCACCAGAGATGCGTCTGTCCCTCATTGTCCAAGTTCTGCTCGATTTGTTGTGATCTGTTTGGAAAGTTTTGCTAACTGTCAACCACCTTTTTTAGAAACAAGGGAAGACCTGAATGCAAAGCATGTCCTCTGAGGCATTCTTTACTTTCACGACCATGGGTTCATTAAAGAGCATTTAAGCACATGCCTAATTTCACACTTGGAACTTGTCCTAATACTTTTAAGCATTTACTTAATGTTTTAATTGTTTCCTGGTTTGCTTTGTTTTTCAACCTGGACTAGAAGCAGGCAGAGGGAGAGGGGAACAGTAATGTTTTTAGCTTGTTTTCCTGTTGGCAGAAGCTGGTAGAGATTTTGCCTGTTGCATATAAGCACCCTCATGTCCTGCTGCTTTTTATTGGTGAGCCTTTCTTGCATACAGTTGATGCATGGGGGGTGTCTACTACTGTTAGCTTTTGCATTTGAAATTCTTAAGCATTATTTATTTGCACGACTTAAGTCCCTACAGTTTTTAATGTAAAACTGACTAAAAGTCCATATCTAGGTTTCGTATGAGAAATGGTGCGAGTATGGTTAGTTCTTAGGATCTGATTTAGTGTAGGTGACCTCTTTTAAATTAATTACTTTAAAAATTTCAGTAGTATTTCATTTGTCATTTTATTAGCGTTTTGGGTTCTGATCCAGTGTTTGTGGCACTTCGATCTGGTTTTAGCAAAAGTTGTGTTTACAGCAGAATTCTGCTCTGATGATGGAGGCCTTAAATAAAAGGGTTTTTTCATTGTTTTCATACTTCAGAGTAGCTTCTTTTAGAGAGTGGTGGATTTTTCTTGAGGTGTGTGATAGGGGAGCAGAAGAGTAAAAGTAAAAAATAGTGATTAAATTGTAATTGTGTTTTGCATACGTATGAATGCCTAAAAGGTGGGGTTTTTTTTCTTCCTATCAATAAATTTTCCTATGTATGTACATGCAGCTTTCCGTGTCAGTATTTTTCTATAAGTGTAATTTATAGTGGAATAACATAATGTTATGAGTTAAAATGAGAGAGTTTGGGGTTTGTTTGAGGTTTTTTTCACATCTGAATTTTGTTGATATACTTGACCTATGCTGTATAATAACATGTTGCACAGGATGTAGAAAAACCTGAATATATTTCTTATATCACATACATTGTACTGACCCCACTAGATGGTGCTAATTGATAAATGTATGTCTCTGTGTATGTGCATATATATATTTAATTCTAACTCTATGCATAGATGTCCATGTCTGTGATTAAAGTTTGGGGTTTGAGTGGGTTAATTCTGTATCATTTTGCTGTACAAAAACAACCTCTTCAATATTACTAGGAACTCAGGGAACCTGAATTGAATTGGATCTTGGACTAACTTGCATTGAGTAGAGACTCTAAGGATGGTGTTTACTGTGCTAAGCAGGAATAAACCAAATTCTTCATTATTTAAATTTAGCAGGCTCTGCCTGAGTAGTGAAAGTGAAAAAGCACAAGTCCATGCCAAAGTTTCTCAGTCTGTATGCAGCAAAATCCTAGGTTTTTGACAGTTTTCTTTAATTAATCTTTAATTGGCATTTCCATAAAATCTTACTTATGCAGAGAATGGAGTTTCATGAAAATAAAAATCTGTCTGACAACCAGAGAACAGTTTAGCTTTTGCTCATGTTAGAAATCTGTTTACTTGGTAAGCAGGGTTAAGAAAGTTCTTTCCTTTGGATTTATATTGTTAACAGAACTGTGGAAATCACTTGCTTTTGGAAAAATATCTGGAAATTATGTTCTGTATCATGACGTAAAAGTAAAGAACTCGATTCAGATTTGTGATGAGTGTTTCAAAACAGTAGTATCAGGAGAATTAAGATTACAAAGCAAATTGTTTACAAGTTAAACATACTTGTGGGCAAATGAGAACCTTTCAATGTTTATGTAAGTTTTTGTTTTCTGAAGGAATGGACAAGGCATTTATTGAGAGAAGTATTAGATCTAGGCACATACATGTTTTTTTTCTAGCATCTGAATGAAATTTTGAACTTAGGCCTCAGGGAAGTCTATTTGCAGTGAGTTTGAGACTACCTGCTCTTCCTGTGCAGGGCTTCTGTCCGTTCCTAGCAGATTTCCAAAGACAGCTCTCATCTTTCAGTTCTGTCTCACTTTAAAGCTGCTTCTTCAGCTGTATTTATTTGGCAAAGCAGGACCGTACAGTTGTTCATTTAAAACATGTCCTGATAGCTGCTTTATTTGGAAAAGTGTTTTTATTTAACTTTTTTTAAAGTGCTATCTCCATATTCATAGCAAGTTACCTCTTCAGTTTCATAATTCAGGCTCTGGGAATAATTTAACAGGAATGGGTATTAGTATTGGCACAGAAAGTGTTGTAAATTTATGTTCGAATTCACTTTATGGCTCTTTCTTTGCTGATCAACATACCAGCATAAAGCAGTGGGAAATAATGGAATATTGGGGTTTTTTTTTAAATTGCTGAATTAGGTAATCAAATTTAATCGCAAGTCATGAAATGTTCAGGATTGCAGTTTTCCTAGCTGCCTCTCGGCAATAAGATGACAATTGTTTTCTGGTATATTTTGTGCTTAGGACTTCAGATAATGATCATTTACAAAACCCAGTCAGTCAGCTGTTGACATGATCTTTGTTCTTTACATTATAGCTGCATCCAGGCTGTTTCTTTCCTTTTTCAGTTCATGTTTAGAGTATAATTTTTCTATCTCTTTTAGATGATTTTTTTCTTGGAAATATTCAAATCTGATATTCAAGAGCAAGAAGGATTATGTTTTTCTGTAGTACAGAAAGCTGACTTTTCTAAGAAAAAATCTTCCTCTCAAATTCATTAAGCTCTTTAAATTTAAAGCACCAAGCCCTAAAAGAAGAAACACTTTTGCTATATAAAACAGTAATATTATACTTGTGCTATTTAAAAAATGGTTGTCATAAAGCTAAATAAATTTTCACATTTCTTAAAACCTGACCAATAGCAAGACTTAAAGAAGTTTTTAATTTTGATGGTTTAGCTCAATTCTTTGGATTATTTGTTACTAATAATAATAATTCAAATTAGTTAGGCGTACATTTTGCAAGTGTTTGTTCCATTACTTACAGAGTCAGGGGATGCCTAAAAAGGAAGTATCAACAGAATGTTTAAGTGGGGAAAAAATGGAAGAGTTCCTTAAAGAAAGAAAGAAAAAACAAGTTTATTGTTGGAATGTGGGCTCGAAATATTGTAGACATGTCTATATTTTTTTTCTGATCAATCTAAGTTCATTAGTGTCTTGAATGAAATAAGTTTTTGCTCAAGTTTTTTATTTTGAAGCATTGTAAAAGCATCAGCTGTTTGATTGTTGCAGTAAGGATTATTTCCATCTGTATTTAATTACAACTGTGCAACTTTACTAAGTGCTCTTTCTCAAAACTGAAGGGCTTCAGTGGGAGTTGCAATTCCTTTCTTACTTACATGAAGTATTCTTAAGTAAAAGTATTTTTTAAAAGTTACTTAGAAAGCCATGTTTTTTATATGACAGTTTTATTGGGAAAATATAGCAATTGATTATATCTATCTCACTATCAGTAATTGGAAGAACAAAAAATGTAAGGTTACAATAATTTTTTTCTGATTAAAAGTCATTTTAATAGTATTGGTTTGAAAATTAAGTACATTTTGTGTCTGTGAGTAGTCCTTATCATCCTGTTAGTAATAAGGAAACTGATGCTTAGTTCCTTTGGTAATGTGCTCTGAAATCTTTGGATAAAAAATGGTGTCATAATTCTGAGTATTGTTACCATTTTAAACTGCACTCTTTATATATGACTTTGAAAGCTTTGTTGCATGTGTGATCACGTTGCTAAGTCTGCAGTACTGCACAGAATTATTTCCTCAGGTCACTTATAAAGCATGAACATAGAAACTTAAATTATGGAGAGCAAGAGAGATTTTGACTTTAATAAAAATTAAAGTAGTTAAAAATTTGACTTTAATAAAAGATTTCATCTATTGTGTTGTGAATGATGAATCCTTATCATTGTTTTGATGAAGGGAAGAAAGAGAAATAAAGACCCCAAATTATCTTTTTCACTTAAATCTGAATAGTTCATTCAAAAAGTGGTGTTTATTGAAGTAATAACACTGGGGGTGGGTGGGCAAAGATTGCCACTGACTGGGAGTGTTTAGGCAGAAGCCGTAAATTGGAAAGGGCAGTTTGTGACCTGGAATCCTGAGTTCAGTATTGCTCTTCTGAAATTTTTCCTCAGACTTTGACCAAATTTAAGATGTTTTTATATAGGTCAGTGTGTGCTTTTGGAGAAAAGAACTTCTGTTCTTTTTTTTTTTTTAGCAAATTCAGACTAGTACAATTCAGACTGGTGCTTGATGGGTTTACTGCTCAGATTTTGTTTTACTTGAAAACGTATTTATGAAGTGTAGTGCATTAAAATTGTAGGGATCTTTCAGCATCCATGGACTCCAGTTTGAAGACTGTTTGTTTCAAAAGAGAAATTTGATGTTGCTGTATTCTTTCTGTTCAAGGACTTCATGTCCTTAGCTCAAACAAGAGGGTGGCTTCATTCAAATTTGGAATTGTTCTGATGCTCCTTCCTTTGGAAATGGGGTTAAAAGTACAGAAAAACAATGCTGCAAATACTGTATACAGTAGCCATGTAGTCTGTATGGCTCTAAAGGGGCAGGGAAATTTATTTTGGAGCAAGTGCAACTTGTTTGGCTTTGGTCTGAACTTCCTCTGTCTACCTAGGGACCCTCTTCCTATACGCAAAGTCATCAAAACCTTTTCTTATTACTGACAAAAAACAGTGCATTTGAATGAAGCCTATGAAATCTCATATAATAGCAGCTTTATTTTATTGCATAAGGAACAATGAATTCAAAGTGGAAAGTGTTTCTTACAGAAAAATAAACATTTTGAGAAACTCTGCAAGGAATAACTGGGTTTGTAGCCAGTATTTAACCTGTTTTGCTTAACATTGCAAGAATAAAATAGCTAATACATTAGTCTTATTACCATATGTGTTCATATTCGTTCAGACCAACATTTTCTTATTCTTCAGTCCTTTCTCTTTTTTTTTTTGTGATATAGACTAAATAAAATAAACCTCTTGAGGTATTAAAATATAATAATAAAAAAAAGATTTTAAAAAGAAGGAAGAAAAATGGCAGCATCTCACAAGGTGTAAGCTATAAAGGAGTTAAAACCACAAATAAGCATGTCAGTACTTTGCAAATGGGCATGAATAAAGAAAAGAACATATGTAGTTGCTATTTTAGTCTTTAAACTTGTAGTTTAAAGATCTTAAGTAAATAATTATTATCAACTGTATGAAAACTAGATGGCATGCTGTGGATTATCAGTAGTTAAGGAAAACATGTGTTGATCGTAGGCAGATTGCAGGTAAGGCCACTAATTGAGTAGATTGTAGGGACAGTGCATATGGCACAGAGAAGGAAGAGCAGGATCACCAGAATAATCAATTGCTCACTTAATGTCTGTCTTGGTTTTCTCAAAGCAGAAACAGTGGAAGAGATACGTTTTCATTTTACAATAAAAGTCAAGAGATGGATCCTTACAGGCCTGGGTCCTTACAGGGGTTCAGCAGGCATTAGATCTCTTTAAGACAAAATCAAATCTGGCAGTGCCCTCGTGACCTTTTCAGGCTAGGCTCAGAACGGCTTTCATTTGTGAGACTGCCTCAAGCAAACCCCTGAGCGCGGGTGCTTCCTGCCTCTTCCTGAAGCACTGCATCTTCTCTGTTGTGATCGTCTTCTGCAGATCGCCCTGCTCATCAGGGTTGATCAAGGGTGAAGGACAGACAAATGAGGTTATGAGGCAGAGTGTTGTTAAATGATTGAGGAGGAAACTCTGAAACCACAGATCAGAAAAAAAAAGTCCATGGAGAATAGGATTTTACTGTACAACTTGCTGCAATGTGCACAGGCATTTTTTCTATCTTGCAGTTTCTGGCTAGACAATAAAAACTAGTTGTTTGGCTGGAATGAATAATAACTCACATGATCTGAATTTTTAGCAAGGCTTTTTTTTGTCCTTACTAAGATCAAAACATCATTTGATTTTGCCAGTTGAGAAAAGCTGCCTTCCTTCTCCACAAGGTTGCTTGCTTTCATTTCTAGCATGCTGTGCTGCTTCTATTGGCTTTAACAATCTAATTCTTCATAATTGCATGATATTTGCCATCACTGTTAACTGTGCACTTCTGCCGTAACTTCTCTGTCACACATGTAAGCGCTGCATATCCAAGTTCTTGCTGAATCAAAGTTCAAGCAGTAAGTGCTTGTTGAGGGTGTATCTTGAAGCTGTGGCCTTTCCAGGCAGCACTGCTGATTTGCATTGATAGCATCTGATTTAAAATAATGCGGCTCCAATAACTTCGTAAATATGTAGATAACACAGCATTGTATAATTTTTACAAAACATAGATGTGGTACTTCAAGACATGGTTCAGCAGGCATGGTGGTTTGGTTTTTTGTTGTTTTTTGTTTGTTTGTGGTTTGTTTTGTGGGTTTGGTGGTTTGGGTTTTTGGGGGTTTTTTTTGGAGGGGGGGAGAAGGGAAGGGGTTGATGGTTGGACTAGATGATCTCAGAGGTCTTTTCCAACCTTAACAATTCTATGATTCTATAACCTGACAAGAAAAAGTCTGTAAATATGATCTAATGTAACTCTATTACCACATTTTGTATTTTAGAAAATTACTGTAATTGTGCATACAGTTCTGAAAATTTATTTCTGAAACTGCAATACAATTAGAAATTTCTGAAGGAGTTCTGTTTTGAATATAGGTCATTCTGAATGTTGGGTAGAGGACACCTTTTAAGTGTCATCCAGCACAATCCCAGACTCTTAGCAACCTTATCTTTAAGGGCTGAACAGATGCTAGCATAGATTTAGGTTGAACATAAGGAAGAATTTTTTTGCTCTGAGGGTGGTGAGACACTGGAACAGGTTGCCCAGAAAAGTTGTGGATGCCCCATCATTGGAAGTGTTCAAGGTCACATTGCATGAGGCTTTGAGCAACCTGATCTAGTGAAAGATGTCCCTGCTAGTGGCAGGGGGCTTGGACTAGATGACCTTTAAAGGTCCAATCCAAACCATACTATGATTTAATTCATGGAGCCTGGTTTGCATTCTTAACACAACTGCAAAGATTTTGATAATCTCAGAGCACTTTGGTCTTTGGCTTTTTTCACATAATGGATTTCAAGTACACCTATGACCTGGAACAGTGAGTGTTGGTGGTTTCTTTTATTTCATGTGTTCTGCTGTAGAACAAAAATGAACTCAGCAGAAATCACATCTGTTTTTTGCAACTTTGGGACCTTGATAAATGGCGTCTTTTCTGTGATACCTGGAGTGTTCCCTGCAGTGTGGGCATGACTGGGTTTACACTCCAGTGGACATGTTTTAAGCTGACAGAAATTAACAAAATCCTATTAAGTTCGCTCTTGGGCCTCATTTCATTTCTATGAATGAGTTGCTTACTTAAAGGAGTGCTAAATGAACTAGTTACCAAGTTTTATCAAAACTAGAAACACTTCCTCTTTCAAACTGTATCAACATCTCCAGTTATAATCCTCCTCCTCGCCCCCAAAAAGAAAACACCCTTTAGCAGCAGATGGGATAAGGCTCAACCTAAGGGGTCTGTATTTTTGAGTTTCCATCAAAGAATTTGATGCCTTGTTGGTTGTTCTCTTGTTCTAGCTGTTTGTGGGAGGTGGAAGCAAGTGATGCAAAAGCAATCACTCACCACCAGACAACCAGTGGCCATCCAGTCCCCAGGCAACGGCTGCTTTGAAAAAACATGATGTTTTATGGTATGGAATATCCCTTTGGTCACTTGGGGTCAGCTGTCCTAGCTGTGTCCCCTCCTAGCTAGGGGTGCAGAGCAAGAACAGAGGTGGCCTTGATGCCGTGCAAGCACTGCTCAGCAATAGCTAAAGCACTGGTGTGTTGTCAGCACTGTTCTGGTCACAGATCTGTAGCATAGCACCATACAGACTGCTGTGAAGAAAATGAACTCCCTCCCAGCCAAGCCCAGTACAACAGTTTATATCAGACAGTCTGCAGGCTTTCTGATTTTTTTTAAAGTGATTTCATGCTATAATAATAAATAATCTTAACGATTCTTTTATTATAATGCAAGTTTTTAGTTCTTTTGTTAGGGTTGTCTAATGTTGTTCTGAATGATTTCTGACTCTTAACTGTTTAGGCAGAAATATTTCCATGCCATTAGCCTGCTTTTGAATTCTTAGGAACTTAATGCTTCTGCGCTTTGGAACAAGGGCTTGAAAGAGAGGTTTGCTCATTTGTTATGATGAAACTTTTTGCTGTGGAAAATTGGGCCAGAATCGAGGTATCTGAATGTCTGTTTTTATATCTTCAGAGGCTTTCTTTGATACTTGTAACATTCTCTCAAAAGCCTTTCTGCACTGTGCAATCACTTAATTTGTATTTGAGGCAATTTAATAGTACTGTGGGGAATGAAATTCTCTTTGTAAACTTTGAATAGTTAGCTATGATTTATGCATTTTTATTTTGTTTGTCTTTTCTAGAATACATAATGTTAAATTCTTAGCAATATTCTATGCCTCTAACTGCAATTCAAGTCAATTGGCCTGAATGGAATGTGATTTAAAGGCTGTACATGTTCTAAGAAAGTCAGTTTTCAAGATGTTGCATTGGGTATTTGAAATGAGTTGGCATTTGATTTGCTGCTCAGTTTTCCTACACCTTATGTGTATCATGTGTATCATCATGCCATATTACTGCAGAGTTGTTCATATATTTAAGTTCATTAGCATGCCAAAGCTGCAATGATAATTACTATAGAAAGGTTTGGGAACAAATGAGTAGTTTTGCATTCAGACCATATTTCTGTGCTGTGTAAATATGCTTACAGACACCCACTAAATGACAAAAATAAAGCAAAAAATTGGCTAATTATCCTGGTTCCTTTCATCTGATACAGTAGGGTTCTGGTAGGAGAAAAGGAGGGAATTAAACAATCTTTTAATTAAAACTCTACATCAAGCAAAATATGCATACTCTTTCAGCATAGATGGTAGAATGCAATTATAGTTTGTGAATGTTTTTATGGTTATTTTCATTTGTTTCATTGTAGCCTATTATTTCTTTTTTCCTTCTAAGTACTTCCTTTTACCGTGACTCAAAGTTGTTGGTCAATTTAGGCAGTAAACTCACTGTGTAAATCCCAGAGTTAAGGTAACACCATTAGTGATCAAATGAAGACCTTCATTCTCATCTTGAAATCTCACTGTTTAAATTTTTTAGGACTATTCATAAATGTGTGCTTTGCTGTCATGAGTGCCTTGGAATGATTTCTCTTGCTCCAGCCAGATACTACAGGTGCAGGACACAAATTGCAAATGAATCCAAAACTAGCATCAACTTCTCTTTTGCTTTCTTAGTCCATTCTCTTCATCTGTTGTGGCTTCTTAATGTAAACATGGTCCCCTTTATAGTAGCATCTCCCTGGTTTGTGGTGCCACTAGTGGAATTAAAGACTTTTTTGCAAATGGTACATGAACCTGCAACTTTGATGGACAGTTAACGGGTTCTCCATATAAGTGGGTTTTTCGTTGTTCATCCATGCAAGTGACTAAGCCAATAAAGACAGAAGCTGCATGACTTTTATCAGTGCTTTGATTTCAGAGACTCTTGTTGATACATACCCTTCATGACATCATGAAGAATATAATGAAGAGAGCAGTTAGGGGAGATGTTCTGCCTACTGTTAAACACTTTCTACAACAATATAATCAATGACTGTCTTCTAGACACATTTTGGTGCTTTGTACGTGTGTTTATTTTGGCATTCTACTTCTGTTCAGGAGAGCATTTGTAAAAGCAATTTCCCATCTTCTCAGCTTGTGCTGCTTTGGTTTGCATCAGCAAGCATCAGCAGTCCAGTGCATGAGATGGATTCCTTTCTGCTGAAACTAAACAAGGAGATAAGGTGCTAATGGGTATTCAGCAGATGAGATTAGTCTAGGCTAGTCTAGAGTAAAACCCCAGAAACGTATATGGTGTGGTGATTAGGTCCTTAGTGCCAATTGTTCTGTTGCATTAAACAAAGATGGTGTTGCATGTTTTCATGCGTGCGTGTAATTAGCCAAATTTGCAGGTACCTTATCTCCATACTGAGACAGATCTCATCCAGTAAAATCATACCCACACCAGGTGTAGGTCCCAACTGAAATAGTCTAGTGTATTCTATCATATTATGATGAAAACAGTCCACTTTGGAGCTCTGTCTTAAATTTTCCAGAAATGTTATAGGTGGATAACTTTCTAAAAGATTGCCAATAACTCTTGGACTGTAATACTGATACAAGCTACTGTTTCTGAAGCCAGGTATGTAGCTTGTAGGTGTGTAGTATTTTTCTGTAGAGCCTTTCAGAAAAGTCCTGCTTACACAACTGTACCAGAGTCCACTAAATTGTAATAAAATTATTCTTGTTTAAGGGTATTCCTTCCCAGAAGGAGCTCGGATATTGGAAAATAGTGATATTATCCTGTGTGCATGCTTATCCCCTTCCCCTGTGTTGTTTTCAGCCATATGATATCAGAACTGTACCTGGAAATTAAGAAATCTAAAAGGAGAAATTGTGCTTACTTTGTAGGTTTCTTTGATTAAGATATTTGTTTTTTTCTGACTCAGAAAGCTCCCTGTGGGTTTCGAAATAGTCCAGGCTGGGGACACTGCAGAAAACTTACTTCTGCTGTACTGTGTTATAAAAAGCTTAATTCAATCTCTCTGGGAAAATCCAGAAACAATTTCCACTGCCTACAAATGTGCCAAAAATTGTATAAATTTGCAAATTATTATTTTTCCCTCTTGGGGCATATCTTCACAGTAGATTTTCAGTTTTCACAGACCTCATAAGTCTACCCAAAGTACCCTACACTGAAAAGGATAGGTAGTCATTAAAAAAAAAAAATCAAAACCCAAACCCCCAGCAACTTAGTCATCTGTTCAGCAGAACAGCTTTATATGTTTTATTTACAATACATAACTCTTGCTTTAACAGACTTAGTCTCATCTGTGAAGAGATTTTCAGGGTTCTAGCTTAACACTTAAATGTCAGAAGAACTTAAAACAGATGTACTATATTTTCTGTTTTTTAAGCATGATACAGTCCTATACTCTCCATACATTCTATAGGTTTCTACTAGCGAGAAGGCAATAGTATTAAAGTTACTGGACATCAGTTGTAGCCACAGAATACAAGATAAATTTGCCATTTGTATTCAATAGAATTCTGTAGAATGAAGCTCAAAGGGTTGCAAATATTAAATGGTTTATATTGAATAGGTAAATGCTCTCTCTTCTACTACTTTGAATCCACTCTCATGCTTCTCAAAGTGTTTCAGGATGGTTTTAATTTCTATTACAGTGTAATTTTATTGAGTGAGATTTGTAAAGGGGCAAAGTACTTGTACCACCTTGTCCTGTTTTGCTTTTCAATTCTGTGTTTGCCTAGCTTACGCTGTCTTAATTTTCATCAATGTGGTCACTTAATCTAGATATATAACTTTCAAATTCTGCTTGCGTAAGAACTGAATTTTGGAAATATAATGCTAGTTGTTCATATATTAGCACGCTTTACAAATTTCAAGTTTGGGAAAATAATTACCTGAAAGACAGCACGTGGAGAAGTTGCCAAAATGTTTGGCTGTGTGCACAGTAGTTTTTCTAAAGGCAGTAGTCATAAATACAGTCATTCATCACCCTGAAGTCTGGGAACTTCAGAGGCCATCAGGTGAGTTTGCAAGTGTGCTCTGTCATCCTCGAAAGGCAACAGAGATGACCTAGTCCCCAGTGACGAGGGGAAAGGCAAGTGCTGTACCCATCTTCAAAAAAGGCCAAAAATACAATGTGGGGAACTACAGGCCAGTCAGCCTTACTTTGATATGTGGGAAAAATTATGGACCAAAACATCTTGGAGCATATCTTTAGACACATGGAGAGAAGCAGTTGCCTGAAAATGCATTTTTGCCTCACTGAAGTTTTTGCTTTGTCAGTTGAATTGCACCAAATCTCTTATCTTCCTGCATTCAGGAAGCTATTATATATGTGCTGCATACATTATGACTACATTAGTTATCCAGAAGGCAGAGGTAGGTGGTATGTGTAGGAGAGCAGTAGGAAGTAGCATTTTTATGATAGGTATGATAATTTTACACTGATATGAGAAGTAATCCTTGCATTTTGTGTATTTTGCAGCTTTGTGCGCAGACCAGTGCTTTTTAAATTTTCTTAGGTAACTCCTTTAAATTACAAAGAGATGGAAGACAGATATTGCTGTATAAAAATCTGATTAAAAGAGCCTAGATTCATTTAGCAAACAAAGCAAAATACTACCTGTTAAGTCAAATCAGATGGTTTTTGGAAAAAAACCCCAAACAAACCAACCAACCAACACCATCTGTATTGTACCTCAAATGGAAGTGTGCTGAAGTTGCAGTGTCTGTTACTGTAGAACATAATCTTTATCCCTGGAGTCACTCATAGAGCCAGTACAGTAAATTAATAAAACTCCTAACTTGATGTCGCAAAACCTAGTATCTAGAACTGTCTAGTAATAACAGTTACGTTTTCCTGCTTATTTTATTAGCTCCTGTTGTTTGCTCCAGATTTGACTTGTCAGTTACTCTCTACAGGTAGCGTAGGTGACTGCTTTTAACCTCAAGAGTTGACGGAAGCTCAGCCTGGATAAAATCAAGACATTGTCTGAAGCAATCAAAAAAAATGATGGATTTGAGACTTTTTGATTTATTATGCCTTTTAGTTATTCAAGTTCACAGTCTAAGTAAATCACAAACTTCTGCTAAACTGCAGGAGCTGCAGCTCTTTGTTTTGTTTAGTTTCTGTGCTTTGTGAGCTAGAAATATGAAGTTTTCCAGTCACTTATACTTTTAATGACATCCAATATGGATTAGTCTTACTTTGCTCGATAAACCACGTCAACAAAAGCTGTGTAAAATTCAGACTCACATTCTGGAGATAATAGTGCTTTGCATTTAGTTTCCAGATGAGGTACAAATACTCGCTGTTCAGAACAAATCAACTTAGCAACTGAGCAACTGTGTTGTCTTTGTGCTTCACCTTGACATTTCAGAACTTTGGTAGCCTGTAACAGACCATGTAGAGAGGTAATCTTATTAAGATTACAAAAATGATGGAGGAATTGACCAAGACTTAGATCTTGCTATGTCACATTACATTAACAGAGTGTCCTATGGCCTTTATGTCAAAGAACCTATAGTCTAAATGAGTAAAAACAGATGGGGGCTTAGAAAGTGTTATGAAGCACAGCAGAAGACGGGAAAAAATGGCAAGCACAAGCATCGTTGACGTGGCATTATCTTGTTATGGGTGTGGTTACTAGAAGTTCAGATTAGATTCAAAAGAAAGGGCTGGGGAGAAAGCTGAGGGAGTCCTGGGCAGTGAGAGGCGTGAGTGCTGCTGGGGGTAAAAGTAAGTGGAGGAAAGTGAATGTGGAAGTGGAGGGAAGGCTGGAGGAAATGGCTGGTGCATAACTGATACAATCCAGTCAACTCCAAATGTTTTCAGCGTGCAAAGACCACTGGTTTGGTTGCTCTTCACAGCCCTCCGTGCTGCCTGGCAGCTGTCCTGCTCCTCCCCTAGCAGTGCGCCGGGGGGGATAGGGTATCATTGGGGTTCCTGTACCCTAAGGATGTGAGGGACTCCCCAGCCAAGTCCGGAGCCCTGCAGCCTCTGCCAGACCTTGTGTTCCCCTCCTTGCCAGGCACAGAAGTCCTTGATTTAGCTCCTTCTGCAACTCCTCCAACCATCTGGAGTCCATGCCTCCTTCAGAGCAGCGGGACTAAAGTAGAAATCTAAGAATGGGGTGTGTTTGCACCAGTTCAGACTACTGTTGTCTTCTTTTTCTAAATTTTAATTAATATTTGTACATCTGTGTATCTTCAGGAAAATAATGTAAATAAAATTGAATGTTTAATATATTATTTTATGCCAGTCTGAAATAACTTTAAAAACTTGTTAGAAGCATTAAAATATTTTGGCTCTTTTAAGCTTTCACAGTGGAAAAATCTAAATTTTGAAATGCATGACTTGTGGAGGAGGGAAGAAGCTGGATATTTAAATGATGGTGTATCATTTCCCCTTTTGAAAGAATCAAAGCACACTGCATTTTTAATGTTGATAACTCCCCATTAAAAACTTTAAATGCTCCTAAATGACTTTAACTTGCTGAAGGACTGCCTTTTTCTTTCAGATGTGTTAGAATTCATATTAACACTACTTTGCCCTTGTTTCTGAATTATTTTAATGACGGCAGCCGCTCCACCAAGCTGTCTGTCAAGATGTGGGTGGCAGGCTATTATTTCACTTCATAAATCATAATTTACAGGGTTTTTTATATCCATCTTGGGGATAAACACTTTATGCTTTGTGTTTTCAGCAGCAATATAAAATGTAATTGATACTTAAAGCAATATGTTAGAAATATGGACACAGAAAGCGAGGAGAGAAAAATCACAAATGTTTAGTTTTTCTGTGGGTTGGTCTACATGCTGAGCATTTTTTCCATCTGATTTCATATTCTTAGCACTTCAGCAGAGGATGATGATGAATTACATTTACATGATTGCTGCCTGTAGGTTACTATAAGGATGTTTCTTTAGTTACAGACACTCAATGGATCAGGTAGCTCAACAGGGTCATTTTGTACCGTTTCTCATGCTGCTAAGTCTTCTTACTGTTTTGTGCTATTGTCTTCCAGATTCATGAAAAACTGCATTATTATGAAAAACAGAACCCAGTGCCCATACTCCACGGTGCAGCAGCCTTGGCAGATGATGTAAGTGTCCCCTGCTGAGATCACTGGTACCAAGTCTCCCAAAAAACTGTCTGCAAGCAGAACTCCTCATAGTGCAAACATATGAATATAATCCTCTGAGCTGAAATCATAAGAAGCTGCAAATGTTTCCAAAGGTGCTGTCATCACTGGGCTTGTTGCTGATACTACTTTGATTTTTATTCACTTGCCTGTTATAAAAACATTGCATCTAGATAGCCTCTTGTTCTGCTTTAGTAACTACGTAATAGAAATTGCAGGTTGGAACTCTACTGGGAGGGGACAAGCTGTCAACTGTTAGTGTTTTGAGAAAGTCACAGACAAGAGGAATGCTTTGGAAAAACAAAGACAAATGAGATAGCAGCATTGCTGACAGAACATGAAAAATGACAGATAATACTACAGAAATGAAGCATATGAAATGCCTAGGAAGGAGGCTTGTTTAAAAAAAATCAAAAACTATTTAAGAAAAAGTACAGTAGTGATTTATTGATATTCGAGCTTTCCAAATTACCTTCATAACCAAAAAATAAATTGTAAAAGTGGTCAGCATTGATGGAGTAGTTAATTTCCTGTTACTATAAGTTTTATTTTAAAGAAAAAAATCCAACCTGCCATTTCTTGCTGTTTGGTTAATTCTAGGATTCAGATGAATTGTGCACACACCTGTATAAACTATGACTGAACCTGAGGTAGGCCAGGATAGAGAAATGTTTAATAAACTGTGGTTTAGGTGAAATCCAGAAATCTTTGTTGCAATTGATGATCTCAGGTTGTTTTTTGGAAAAGGCAATATGTATTAGGATCTCTTTCAAATATGGCATGTTTGAAACGTCACATATTTTATAGATGTTTTAAAATATGTTGTGGTTTAAGCCAGGACAAATCTTAACTGTCTTTTTATATCATTAAGACTTTTTGATTTTTAGTTTTACAAATGGTTAGATGTTGTGAATTGAGAATGGTAACATTTTAATGAAAAACTAAATTAAACATATTTGGAGTCTATTGAAAAAAAGGATGTAATGTAATTTAATCATGTTTCAGTAGGAGGAGAGCTATATCCTGTAGCATACCAAATATAATAATGCATTAGCTTTGACATCAGGCATATATTAGTAATATTTTTGTAACCTTCAGGTAGCTTTGAGTAATGTTGATCGTAATTTTGAAAATTAGAAAGCTGGTTGAAATTCTCTTCATTAAGTTCTTGGTGACATATTAATAATCCTTGTTAACATTTGTGTTATGGATCTCTGGGCTAAAGTTCTTAAGAATAATTTCTTATTTTTGGATGCAAAACTTAGTTCTTGATATTTTCAGAAATGCTGAGCAATCTCATTCTTTGTTCAGCCCCATTTAAAGCGTATACTGTTGGAGATCCCCAAATTAAAGTAGTCTGTCACTCCTCAGTTGAGAGAGGTCGGGGGTTTAACCCTATGAATGTATACTTATGTATATATGGTAGTATTTTTAAAATGTACATATGTTGGGACATGAGTGTCTCTAGACATCTGCCTACTTGTAAGCATGGCTTCTTTTTAAAGATCCTCTTGCTGGTTCTTCATTTTTGCTTACGTGTAGCTGAACAGCTGGTTTTATGGGCACCAGCCCATAGAATGAGGGTGTCCTTTCGCAGCTGAAGTCAGGCTAGCAAGCTGCAGGATTTTCTGTGTTTCAATAGTTATCAGCAAACTTTGAGGCAGTTAGTTTACATGCAGTGGGTTTTGTAATTCCAAAACGCATGGAGTTCCAAGATTAAACTGCTATTCAATTTTTGGCACATTTGTCTGAGTAGTTGTCAGCTTCAGGGATTTAAGAGCATGCTGGCGATATAAAACACGCTTTTATTTCAGTAGGCTTTAAATTAATGTTTTGTTTTCCTAGTGATAGTAACTGTTCTATAGTTAAACAAAGGAGGAGATATTCTTACAAGCAAGTGAATATTTCCTGTTTGATTTCAAACCCAAATTTGCGGTGATGCTAACGTAACTAAAAATTGTTCAAGGAGTGTGGTTTTATTCTTGTGTTATTTTTTAGAGTGATTTTAGAGGTAACAATTGTGGTGAGGCTTTTCTAAACATTTTCATATTCCTAGCTGCCATAACTTTTCTCTCCTCCTCCTTGGTGACTTTTAGGCTGAATTTCCCATCAGAGATTCTGTTTGCCTCTTATTCTGGAGCAGTGGTGTCTGACGTAGGACTCTTGATTTCACGCAAATGTTCTAAGCATTGCTGGCAGTGTAGGTATACAGGGCAAATAAGTCCTCTAGGTTATTAGAAAGACTGTTCTGGCAAAAGAAGTTTCAGAACTTTCTACAGAAGTTTTAAACTCCCAGGCCCCGGTGCTCCTCATCTGGCTAGCCTCACTCCACATCTGCCCCCTCTCCCTTGCTTCGTTTTCCCCTCTCTATAGTGGCAGCTCTTCATAAAGAGCTTGGTGAAATGTCACGGTTTCCTCAACAGACGATCATAGAAGAAGTTCTCTGACACATTTTCCTGCAGTCTTTGGCACAGGAGGTGATTGGCATGGTATCGGCGTGCCCAAAGTATTCCGTATAGTTTATACTGCTGCTGGTTGAAGTCCCAAATCTCGGCACTTCAAGAACAACAACAACTAAAACTCCAGTCCAAAACTGCTAGAAGCACAACAAGCAGCTCTGGTGATATCTGTTTGCTAATCTGGAAACATGGCTTCGTCTTCCTCCTTCTCTATCAAGCTTTGTCTTTCTTCTCCTCTTCTGTCACGGGGTGCTACGTGTGCCTTTAAGACTTTTACAGAAACATTTGGAAAAAAGTTGTAAATTATATGAGTGAAAACAAATTTTTAATTATTTCATCTCTGAATAAATATTTTTCTAAATTATGAGATTAAAAAGTCTGTTAAAGCAATAACAAAATATTCTTTCTCTTTCTCGCTGTTCTAAACCTTATGTGCCTGCATTTATATTTGCACCACCAAAGCAAACGCCAGTTCTGCTGAAGTTAATAGATGCTTGTGCACAATTCATCTGAGGGAGAAATGCTGAAGCAGTCATTCTTACTGAGTGATTACTAGTTTTCATCAATGAAACACGAATGAGTAGATTTTATTCTCTAGTGATGAGTAGTACAAGCTAAAGAATGAAAAGAGAACCAAGGGGAACCTCAGATATACCTGCTGTCATTCCTATCACAGATAATTTTCAGCTTTGCAGAGCTTTACCATAGAACATGCAGACTAGATTGCAGTCAGATTACCTCAATACTTGGCTTTATGTGCCTAAAATATTTCATTCTGACCTTTCCTACAGAGATTGTTTTCTAATCTATTGGTATTAAGACACAAATATTGTTAAGATTAGTGTTGATGTATTTGATGGATGTTTTTATCTATGAGTTATAGCTAAAAGCTGTGGAACTGTAGGTGATGAATTTTTGTTCCAGTCCTGTTAACCCTGTATTGATTTGAAGGTTAAAAAAAAAGTATTCAAACCATGTCTGATGCCTGTAATTGCTTCTTGAGTTGCCTATCATATATAATTATGCAAAATATGCTTCTATCCATTTATCTTGAAAATTTATATAAAATGAAAGTACAAATTTTAAATTAGGCTAGACGAATAAAATTACTGGCTGCGGATAACCAATCTTTCTTTGAGACATTTTTATGATACTGATTTAATGCAAAGAAAATAAGTGATTATCTGAAATCACGTTTTGGATTATGAGCCATGTAGCTTCAGAATTTTAAACTAAAGTTCAGTGTTGTGAAATATGTTTTAGCTTTTCCTTCTTCTGGAAAAATAGTTTGAGTCTGAAATCCTGCAGTAAAATATGCCTCTTGAGTCCAAATTAGTTGGGAATGTCGTGATAAGAAAAACTCAAGGCAAGAGCCAAATAGCCGTGGGATTAAATGTTAGACTGCTGCTCTATTGTTCACCAAACCCCAATTTTGTAGTATAACGAAACATAAATTACTGATCTTGTTGTTAGGACATAGTTTGTGCATTTTAGGGGCTTGAATTGTTGATGACCTGTTATAAACTATATTATGATTAACCCGCTTCACGTTTAACAAGCTCCTTCCAGTGTATGTGTAAACATAATAAAAGGTTCAGGTTGCTTGCACTGGAGGGGCACTTTGCTTTCTTATCCCAGTCCTAAACAGCACAGCTACTGTGGGTTTTTGGAAGCAGTGTGGATTTCACCACCTCATTCGAAACTGTTTTTTATAGACAGTGTCAAAGTTTGATCCAGTCATTTTTACAAGCAGTCCTTTGTCTGCACGCAAAGGACCATTCACTTAAATGAAGTGCTGGGATTTGCCCCCATCACTATAAATCAGAATGTGATCTGGCTGCACCCTTGCCAGAAATGATTACTTGTGTTAAACAGAGCCAAAAGGCCTGGCTTAAATCTGGTCCACTGAGGGCCAGAAAAAGAAGCGCAGTGATTGATGGTGTTTTTCTTCATGCTGGCTTCTGTTTGAACGTGCTGGAAAGTAATAACCTTGAACAAGATAGATCCTGGGTTGTCACTGATGCACTGGGTAAAGCAAAGCTTTGCTAATGGTCTTTGTCTTGATTCCATCTCCCACCCAGCTGGCTGAGGAGCTGCAGAGCAAGCCACTGAGCAGTGAGATCAGAGAACTGTTGAAACTCCTCTCAAAACCCAATCTCAAGGTGAGGACGTGTTGCACCTGCAAAGTGCTCTCTGCATGGGTGTCTGCATCTGCTTCCTTGGGCTGCCTGGGCATTTGTCTGCTTTAACGAGTATGTGTGCTTTTAGGAAGGGACGCAATGTTGACAGGAAATAACCTGTTATGAAGAAACACCTTTAATGTTGCCTGTAAATTATTATGCTGTTACTGACATTTATGAAAGGAATTCAGTGGAGAGCCGTCGTTTATTTACAATGGATATTCCAAAAAGTAGATACTTGATTTTTTTTTTTGTCTTTTGCCAATTTTTATTGCATGCGCTTCATATATTTATTCAAAATGAGCTTTTCCTAAAAGGTTTTTAGTCATACCGTTGATTTAATTGCACTGTGTGTAAGTAACACAACCTGGTACTTGGAACAAAATTCCTGATGGATGTTATTTTTAAAAAAATCTAATTATGAAAACACCTGGGGTTCTCTGTGGTGCTTTCGGGGAACTTGATACCTTTTATCTGACAGTAGACTATAGAACCGCTGAATCACCCAGGTTGGAAGGAGGTTGTCTAGTCCAACGTGCTGCTCAAAGCAGGGTCAATACTGAGCTCGGAGCAAGGTTGCTCAGGGCTTTCTCCCATCAGGTCTTGAAAATGCCTGGGAGCAGACATTCCACAAATGCTCTGTGCAGCCTCTTTTAATTCCTAATTATCCTCCTAGTGAAAACTGTTTCGTTATATCCAGTCAGAACCTCCCCTGTGTATGCCCCCTGTTATGCATTAACCCCCCCTTGTTAATGCACACTATCACGTTATTTTTCCACTTTAAAGAGAAGGGGAGACCTTAGTGCTCTAAATGGATGTTTCAATGCTATGCAAGTGCAGCAGTTGATAAGTTTAGAAGAAAGCTATAGAGTGAAAAAGAGCCCTTTTTAAGACAGTTGCTTCTTTATATTCCCTGTAAAACACTGATCTCAAAACCTGAGACATTATGGTATCTACAAAGTGCTACAAAATTTTAGAATCAATTGTGCCTCCTTTTTAAAGATTTTTCCACAGTTGGTTATTGCATAGTTTCCAAAGCAACAAGCTGCTTTTCTCTGAAGGGGTAAGCAATGCCAACGGCTTATTATAAGATGTTGATGCATCAAATTGCAGAGATCCTAAGCTTCACTGTAGGTATTTCCTTAGTGACTGTCCATGTGTGTTTCATACTTCTGAAGCTTTAGTGGATTGAGTCTGAAGGCAGCTCGTTTGCCACAACTGCATCTCTTCCTCTCCCTTTTTTGCTT
>VZTL01015397.1:1009-11301 GCA_013400535.1 Scopus umbretta
AATAAAGAAAAATAAAAAAGTGAGATTCATGGGTTAAGATAAAGACAGTTTAATAGGATAGAAAAGGAAAGGAAAATAATGATAAAAGAATATACAAAACAAGCGATACACAGTACAACTGCTCACCACCCACTGACCGATGCCCAGCCAGACCCCAAGCAGCAATCGCTGCCCCCTGACCAACTCCCCCCAGTTTCTATCCTGAGCGTGACGCCATATGGTATGGAATAGCCCTTGGGCCAGGTTGGGGCAGCTGTCCTGGCTGTGCCCCCTCCCAGCTTCTTGTGCCCCTGGCAGAGCAGGGGAAGCTCAGAAGTCCTTGACTGGTGTCAACACTACTCAGCAACAACTAAACCATCAGTGTGCTATCAACAACATTCTCATCCTAAATCCAAAACACAGCACTATAGCAGCTACTAGGGAGAAAATGAACTCTATCTCAGCTGAAACCAGGACACAACGAAAAAAATAATTCTAACAGTGGTAAAACTATTCTAGTTTTACAGAAGTTACAGAAATCTTAGCTATAGCTGGCATAAAATCATAATCTTTAGACAGTCTAACAAAATTTTCAGAATTTGGCATATTTAAGCGATGTGAAGGATGAAGCACCAGTAACATTACTGCAGTGAATAATTCTGTAACAGCAGCAGTTAAGTCTTTCAAATAGGTATTTTCCATTTCCAGTGGGTATTTTGAATTTCCAGTGGCTACTTTCATGTCACACCACACAATACATTTAAGCCTTCTTTTAATATTATGCATAGCCGGTTAAGACAAGAAAAAATTTCAAATATCTTGAAAATCCAAATGTTTGTTTCCAACAAAATTAGTTTATATAATGCTTTTTTTTTTTTCCTCCAAGTACCATTTGGAATTAATCCCACTTGACAAAGCCAAAGCATGTTTACAAATCAAAATATTATCAACAATTCTTCACACTTGTGTCGCACCTATGAGCCCTGAAATACAAAAGGTGATTCAGATACTGGGTTCTCAAAGTTTATCAATAGCTGAAAATGAGTTTATTTTTAATATTACATGGATATGGATGCAGCAAGACAATATATTTAGGTCAACTTTTCATGCGATATTAAAACTACCAGATACATTGTTTTGTCAACAAGTTGAGTCACCTTTGAAACACTTAGTCAGATGTTCTTCTTCAGACACATAAAAAGGAACAATCTTAGTTCCACAACAGAATTAATGGACATGTACAACAAATCTTTTACAACCTTATAGATATTTCTTCAAGATACTATAAGAGAAACCCAAATGCTCTATTTCATATGTAAACACAAAGTAAATCTGCTTCTGTCTTCAGTTCTCTTAATCATTTATCTTCCTGCAACAATTATTTTACCAATCTAATTATCGAATTTTGCCTTCATTGCTGCCTACCTGGAAGTGTTAAAATAAGCATTTCTCCTTGATATAGGATCAGTAACCAGTGTTGATCTGTTCCAGTCTAGGTGTTCCTTCTCTTAGAACTTTTCAGATAGTCCATAAAATTACACTGTAGAGACAAGGCTTAGCATATCTAACCAAAAAGTTTGTTATAGGAGCACCACTGGCAAATAATACGCTGAATGGTATTCCAAAGGCTTTCAAACAAGCCAGGCATCTCTAACATCACTAAATATCACTGGGTCAAAGTAGCATCACTAATTTAATTTTGGATGCAAATGTAGACAAATGAATATCCCTAGCTGGCTTCTGTTGATACCCGTCAGCTGTATCAGGTGACTTTCTAAACAATAACCACAACTTTTCTCCAAAAGAAATTAGCAATGATGATTGTAGATCTAGTTTTCAGTTTTTAAACAGTTAATCAAGCTCCTTTGCTCCTTTCTGAGCAAAACAAGAAGTTAATGCCTTCCTTTCAAGTCCAACAGATGCAATTGCTGCCTGAACAAGATCAAGGCAGTGATTTTAGACTCTAAAGCAGTGGGAATAATGCATCCTTGTAAGAAAGCAGGTTATTCTAGATCCTCATTCTAATGCGCAAAACCTTTTTTATACTCAAATCTAAATAGGAAAATGGGATGGAGGTAGTAAGGTACCAAAAAAAGTGCCCCATGTTTTCTTGAAATCTAAAATTGAACTGCTAGCTATTCATTGTTCTTTTTTCCAGTTTTTAGGTTTTAACAAACAAAAATTTAATAGGGAAACACAAAAGTGACAGGAAAATTTTGCAGGTGACTAAATTAAGCTAACAAAAATTTGAGTTGCACTTCAAGTTGATTCCAGTATATGTGCTGCTCTCTCCATGTGGAAAGGAAAACATTTAGAAGGTTATCTAATTTTGGACCAAATAGACTTTTTGTTACAAGTCTTTGAAAAATCCCAACATGCATTTTTTTCTGTAACATCAGTGCCACATGGGTTTGAAACCAGGCTCCTCACTGCCAGAATATCAGCAGAGAATGGATTGTAAAACTTCTCCAGTCAATAACAAAGCATCTTGAAGTGTTCAGGATTCAGACAACTATTAAGACACATGAAAATGTCTGTATGTTCAAACAAACATTGTTTCAAATAGGCAAAAGCACAATAGCTTGCAGAGACAAATATTTTGAACACAGAAATGAGCAATTTATTAAAGCACATTCTGGAAACACTGTCTGTGCTTCCACACATGAATAATTAGTCTCATCAACTTTAACAGAACTAATGGCATACATTAGTGTTTGAGAATCAGGGCCAATAAGTATTCTACCTAACACAGAGACAATTAATACATCAGCATTCTGAAAGGCATACAGCAAAATGTTATTTACAGTCTATCATTGGACTAAAGGCAGTTCTAAGTGTTGTTTTTTTTACTCAAATTAATGGACATTTTGTAAAGTTTATAAAAAAGTAATTTTAAACAGACACATGCAAACTCCCAAAGTACACCGCTCACTACACAAATGGGAGAAAACTAAATAATATCCAATTTCTCTGTTTAACATTTCATATCTGCTCAACTGTCAGCTCACAGTGGCTTAATGGGACTTTGGTAACTGCAGCATTCATCAAGGCAAGCTTTTGGACAGCATCTCACCTGGTCTCTTCATCATCCCAAGCGATTCTCATGCCTTTCCCACCACCACCTGCTGAGGCCTTGATCATGACAGGGTAGCCTAACAGCGGGGAACAATTAGACAGAAGTTCAAACTTTGTTCAGTTGGTCAGAGGAACATGACAACTGACCACATGTCCAATAATGCCAGTAGACAATAACTTCGTTTATTAAAACACTTAGTTTGGAGGGAGAGGAGAGATTTTTCTTTTCAAGACTTAGCTGTCAGTGCAGTGATTTCTGAAGCCAAGAAAGGTTGTCTTCTCCATTTCATTTATACCAAAAAAAAAAAAAGCACTGAATGAATTATTCCCAAATAACAAAGTGGTTTATGAATAAAGGCATTTGACCTTTTTAAGCTCACATTTCTTTAGGAACAAAATGTTGTTCCTTTGTTACTGCCGAAATAAGATATAGCTGCGATAAATTTTTTTAAAAAGTTACTAGCAAAAATAAGCGGAAATCTTCATAAACTATTAGTCAAGAGATTCAGTAAGCAAACCTGTTTCTTAACACTTCTGGTGCAGTATATTTTAAATAACAGAGGACCTCAAAAGAGCTGTGCTGCTCAGATATTATGTAACAAGTACCACAGAAAACAGATTATTGCTTTTTTTTAAAAAAAAAAAAACAATAGAAAAAGGATTTTCTCCAAACTGACAAGTAGTAAGAAAAAATGAGCAGCATAAATCTGACAGCATTGTGTATAACTGGTTATATTTTACTCTCCGAACAAGGTACCTTAGTACAGGTATGAGTCAGGACCTTAGTTTTCTGAAAGCTAGAAAAGTACAGTAACAAAGTATGCAGTTTAAAAGCATATTTAGTAATGATTATCTTGTAGTACAGTATTTTAATTCAAAGCAACTTCCTAAAACAATTTCTTATTCATAACAGTGAACTTTACCTTTCTCCCACGTGAATGTACAGAAAGTTGAAAATTAAGGATCTGATTAGAATGTTTTTGACATTTCTAGGATAGCAGAAAATTCTTCAAGCCTTCGGGCTCCAGAATGTTTAATGAAAATCATAACATTAAGCCAAATATCAGACAAACTGATATTGTCTGGCAAGAAGAGTTCATCAGTCCTTATAAATTGAAGATACATTCTATGAAAGGCTTTGATCACGGGACAGAAAGGGATATTTGAATATATTTCCCAATAGAAACGGGCAAGTCTGCTATCTTAGGTGTAACTAACATGCACAGTTTCTTTCTGGAATGTAGATCTACTCTTGCTCTCTCAAGTGACAGTGATATAGTACGCCTACCTCCTCTCTGAAGTCATTTGACTGAAAGGAGGTTCAGGAGAAGATAATTAAAAACAGCAAGATCTGGAAAACCTTTTGCTTAAAAAGACTGAAGCAGACATGTAAAGGGACATAATACAAGCATAAGAAATAGAGTAGCCCTGATTGGAAGGCAGGAAAGTACAGGAGAATGTTAAATTAACAAAG
The DNA here is from genome assembly GCA_013400535.1 of Scopus umbretta. Classification (NCBI taxonomy): domain Eukaryota; kingdom Metazoa; phylum Chordata; class Aves; order Pelecaniformes; family Scopidae; genus Scopus; species Scopus umbretta. The sequence continues at coordinate 5,538 of VZTL01015397.1, forward strand.
AAACAGCAAAAATCAATAAAATAGTTTCCAACACAACATGTTACTAGACTGTGGAACCCCACGTTACAGAGCATTCATATTCATAATGGCTGAAAGCTGCAGAATGGTAATAGATAAGCATATGTAGAGGACAAATCAAGTTCCTATAGGCAGGGGTGACCAAAAAGCTACAAATCTTCACGCTTTAGAGTCTGAAGTAATCTCTAGTTACTAGGTGTAAGGGCAAGACCAAGCCATGTAAATAAGCTTGCTAGAGTATCTCTCATGTTTTCCCATGAAATATCTGATGCTGCCCACAGAGGGGTATAGAATGAGTCAGAGTAACAACAGATTCAATCCAGAACTACATTAAGTTTTTTCAAGGCTTCTACAATCCCAGATGTAAAAGGGCATGCGCAAAATAACTCTAGATTGCATGCAGCGAACAGTGAAGTTACAATACATTTTAATGAAATGCAGTATATGCAGTAAGGGCATAAAGACAACGTATCTGTTCTTTAGCTGCTTTTCCAGATCCCTGGCAAATGTAGACTTCTAGACGACTCACTGACTACCTTGAAATAAAGCAGAAAGCACATCTTGTATGATTTTCATGCAAGAAATGAGATTTAACTGTGTAACACTAGCAAACTTACACCTGTGGCAACACTATCACCAGCTAGAGACTCTCTCCAACTCAAAAGACTGCAAGTCTGAAATCCTGAAATAAGCATTGTTTTAAGCCTTATGGCAAACTCTATAGCAATTTCCATCACCTAATCTAACTTATCCAGTGTTACATGTACTTGAAAAAAATCATCATCAATTATGCTAACAATTTCAGTCTAACAGTATCAGTCTCTTGAATGGCTTGCTAATTTTAATTCTGTAAGCAGAGTCTAATCCTAATTTACTGCTCTTTCATTTCAACAGCAAAACAGGTATGCTGGCAGGGAGCCTTTGTGAACCTTCATATGCTACCAAATATGAAAGTTCATATATCACAACTCACATGGTTAAATTATTGGACAGGATACATGGGTTACTGGTATCACCAAGTGCAGGAACACTTGGCTTCCCCCACCTCCGCCTTTTACGTATAATGATTACATGTCAACCACACCTGTATGCAAGGCAGGTTAAAGATTCCAGAGAGCCACAACACAGTTCAGATAAAAAACCCAATCCCAAAGTACGGCCTGTTTCAAAAAGGTACATACAGCCTTATAGGTTGAGAAGGAAAAATTATTTGTAACGGACCTCTACAAGTTAGGACAATGATTAGCCTGAAAATAAAGGGACTTGAATTTTTGCTCAAATATGCCTTTACACATTACTTGCTCTCTGGGGCATTGAACTAAGCTGAACAGCAGTTCTTTGGCCAATACCAAAGACTAATGTACGCGAAGACAAGGAAGGCTTTGTAGAACTTAAGTTTTGCGTACGTATTGGGTACAGGATGCTGGGATCAGGACATGTTAATCATCATTCTCCTAACCACTTTTGCACTATTCAGCAGCAATCAAAATTGCTGAAGTATGCTCACATGGACTGGTTGGATCAGTTGTGGGAAGGGAGAGGCATGCAAACAATTTCTAATAGCATTTATAAGGACCTACGACCACAGCAATGAAGAGTCTCACAAAGCAACACCTACTCAAAAATGTGCCTAAGTTTTCAACCCTTCCCTCAAATTAGACGTCAATTTACATGATATTAAATTTGCACATAAAAACAAAAACTGTTCTTGTTCTATAGTTTTACATTCTCATGATGCACCTGAAGGTAAAAGGCTGTCAAATTTGAAGACCATCAGACAAGCTTTTGCTGTTAAATAGGTACTATTAAGTTAGGACTGCTTTGTTTCCAGGGTGGTTACTATTCTGAATGGTGAAAGGAATAAACAAACTTCTGGTGTCCCACAGCTGTTAGTTCCCACCCTTTGCCACCACGGTTTTAGGTGTTATTTATCCATTTTTATAAAGTCACAGGTAGTAGACCACAGAATACATGCTATAATACCAGTTTGAGCAATACTGCACGTGGCAATACCAGATTGTTTTCAATATCCACTATTGAAAAGCTACTACTAACTAAACCCAAGTCAAACAAAACATGACAAAAACATGTTTTTCACCTCTTCAGTTTTGTATGGACTTTCATTTAGTTTAACTGCCTGCACTTCATAGTTATTCCATTCTTTCACACAAACTGAAGAGTAAAACTTTCTGGAGCTTTACCAATGCTTCAGAAATCAAGAGGCCAGCGGTTCTTAATGTACAACTTACAGACAGACTTAAAAGCAGCATGGGAAAAGAGCCAACGTGATTAAGCGCTACAGAAAGGATCACAAGAGAAGAACAGCCCACACAGACAAATAGAGAAGAGATACTACAGAAAGCTGCCTATATAGCAATTTGTGCCTGAACTTCTTCCAATTCTTGATTTAGCCTAACATCTCTATCACATTCTCTCTTGACAACTTGGAAGAGCACATCTCAAGTGAGGGGCAAAAGGTAGGTTTTACTCCCGTACTTACAAAATTTGTATCCATAAATAATAGTCACTGAAGCAGGCAGCATCTGAACCCTGAAGTGCCATGCTCCACTGCTACTGGATCTTTGGCCAGAATGTAGCAGGGAGAAGCAAGAAAAGAGGCAGGCAGCAAGAGAACGTTACACAATGTTTTACAGTTTTAAGCACTGACCCACAATGATTTTTTTTTTTTTTTTCCCCCTTTAATAATTGCTTAGGCATTCTTGGAAGACTGAGGCTCTGGATAAGTGAAATTAAAAATAATTTGAAAGTGTTCCGTTGCCTATCAGGTGCCTTATATATGAGGACAAATGCATTATATACATAAGAGACTAATTTCATCCTGTTTTAGATCCTTTGAAATTACAATCACTAGGTTTTTATTCTGATCAGTGGTCATGTTTAGACAGAAGCTTAACCAAACTGATCAACTGGTCAAAACATGTGTGGGGAAAAAGCTGGAAAGGACATTCTTCTTTCACTACCTGGCATCATAGTACAAACCTTTTTTGTATCAAAATGGCTTAAGAATTTGCCATCTACATAAAGCACAATCCAGCTGTCTGTAATTGACTTTAATATCTACAGATTTAAGACTGCCATCGATATAATGGCCTCCAAAGTGCTACTGTTATCAAAGACAAGAACCAGTCAACAGAACACCAGAAGAATTCAGAAGAAAATTAAGCAAGAATACATTTTAAAGGGTATCTAGGAAGCCACTGAATGCCTTCCGACTTGCATTAACCAAAACTGCTTGACAAATACTTGCAGGAAATCTTTAAAAAACAAGAGCAAGAAAGACTATTGAAATGAAACTGAACTGAAATAAAGTCATAATGCTAGTCATGCCTTTAAGGACTAAAACCAATTTTATTTACAATTCTCCTCCAAATATTCCAATTTGGTTTCCTTTCGTTTCTGCTCCCATCACAGTGATCAGTAATCCCTTGATTTCCCAACAGACATAAATGCTGACCCACACAAACACTAACCTCAAGCATGTCAGCCTAAAAGCCAGCCAAGCCTACACTGGGGGGTTTCAGGGCAGTTGACCAATGTAGGGTAAGAACCCCAACTTAAAGTGGAAAGGTGTTACACCGATAAAAAGTCATCTGCAGCGCTGCAAGTCCCAATTTGTATTTGGCACATGAGGCACAGCAATAGCTTTTGACACAGTGAGTAGTATTTGTAGCTAGATCAGCAAGAGAAGCTTCAAATGTAGATACATACTTTGAATTATGTACCTGTGATGAACCTAAACAGCTTCCCATGGCTACTGTCTCTTAAAATGAAAATGCAAAGAAACAGCCCAAGAAAAATCTTTTATTGCATTAGATTCTTCTTCTAGAAAGCATTTAAGAACATGTGTAATTTCAAGCATATGGTTAAATATTTTGCCTAATACTACGCTTTAGTAAATAAAAGCCAAAACTCATTAAACACATATTACACTTAACCTTCATCAAAATGAGTCCTAGACAGTTTGCTGGTTGCTCTTTTCACCATTCTGTAAAATACTCAGAAACTGAATAGTGACTTTATTCCAGAAAGCACAGAAGAAAGGCTGGTGGTCTGGATAATATTCAAGCTAATTGCAGTCCACACAGCAATGAAGAACAACGATCGTAACATCACTGGTGTTAGCCTCCATATAAAAAGATATGTACCATGCCTAACTTGTGACTATCGTGTCCAATAGCACACATACTTTGAAATAACCCCCTTAGAGAGCTACTCATTACTGCATATTACATGCATTCCACAAATCATGGCTGCACTTGTTCTGTAAAGTCCAGTTTGTAAAGCTAAAATGTGATGATTTAAGAGACAGGGCGTTAATGCCTAGATTCTTCCAGCCCCATAGGCAACAGGGAACTTAAAAACTATTAAAACATTATTTGTTCTATAGGGATTACTTATTACACATTCAATTTAGTCAACCATGTCTGCTGAGAGGCACACAAATCCCACCATAGCTAATTTAAGAACTTACCAATTTCCCTTGCAATTCTGACAGCTTCATCTGCATCCTGTAAAAGCAGGAAATGAGACCCAACGTTAATCCCATCAGCCATTGCACTATGTCCTAAGGGCAGTCATATATTGCACTACTGTCTCCTCTGATTCATTTAATGTTTGATTTTACAACCTTCTGACCCTTTTCAGCCAGAGGAATGTAAAATTAATACCATAAGTGGAATGTAAATTCTACCTCATCATTAGTATACCAAGAAACTCAAAGCAACGAGGAATCAGCTGACAGGAAACACAACCAGGATCACAAAATTATTTTCTGCAGTTGTAGGAATTTAATGCTAGAATTTAGAAGTTTACAATCAATAATGGACCATAAATCAGATCATTAAAGTTTGTCCACTGCCAGCTTTTTTGTGTCCTCACAGGTATTTCTTGTGTTTTCCTGGTTGTTGTCAGTAGGGGGAGTTGATTCTCTATTGTTTGGGAGTGATTCAGGTTCGGAAAAAAAAAAATCTTGCAGAACTTCTTTACAGGCAATTTTTTTTTTTTTTCATCTACTGAAGAAAGAACACAAGCATTTCACTTTTGCAAGTTTTTCATTCTAAAGACAGAATAAACCTCAAATGCATCATTTTAAACTGTATCTGAAATGAGAAGATGCACATAATTGTTTCCATTAAAGAGTCCACACATTACTAGTGTATGACAATTAGAAAAATCTTTTTGTTGATGCCGCGTATTGCTTCAGCTGATTCATACCACTATAGCCTGGTACAGAAAAAAGTACTAGGAAACCCAGAGAATAAAAACCAAAATACTTGAACTTCTTAATAACCAAATCTCTTCTCATGCAGTAGTTGATTCTGGTTTCTCCTACTGATAACTGTATTTCCATTATACAATACTAGAAAGAAAAGGGTTAAATTACAGTGGCACAGGTTAAGTTTGAAAATTCCATCTAAATTTGCTAATATTTATACTATTCCATGACACGCGTTAAAAAATTTGTATGGAAAGCAGTAATGTCTGGAAACCACCAGCTGCTAAGTGTGTCTGAAACTATGGGGGCTGACTTATGAACATTAAAATGAAACCTGATATTTTTAAAGCTTTCAAGGCAATCCGTTTTAAAAGCACCCAGGTCAGAACTTTAAAAAAAAAATAAAGAAATGTTCATACCTGGTTCATTTATGTCCGATAATAAAACAAAATCCTCTTTAAAAGTCTTCAGTACCTAGTAACAGCCCCATGAAGAATAAGGGGGCTGGCA
>VZTL01015399.1:198-13750 GCA_013400535.1 Scopus umbretta
AAAAAGAATAGTCATCTATCCCTTTTCTGCCTGAAGCTCATTACTATGGTAGCAGGTATTACTGATCGTAACAGCTTTAGATATATACAACATTAATATAAGTGTCTTCTACTTTCTGGAACCCCTGCACATTTTTAGTTTCAGTGATCTGAAAATTGTAGCAGCACACACAACATATCTGGCCAGTGACCCCCCTCTGGTACTGGTACTCAGGCACACCAGCTGTGTGGGTTCCTCAGCCAAAGGAGCAATAGGTCACCACTATTTTAAGTTCATTGACTGTCCCTTTGTAAAATTAGAAGACAATAAGCTCCTCCTCTGTTTTCTCTAGGCCATTCATTATTTTATACTTTACCCCCTGTTATTCATGTTTGTTCAAAACCTCCAGTGTCAGCCTTTTTTGCCCATGCCCTTGCCCTGAAACAGTCTTATTACCCAGTCCTGGGTACCTCCCTTGACAGGGGCAACCAAAGAAATGTCTTGCTGATTTGAAAATGCACTGCGTTTACTCTCAGCATTTTCACTCATTTTCATAAATGCAAATATGCACGCCAAGATTTTGGTTCTGTATCACTTTCCTGTTTATGAGTGAATTTAACTTCATATGCAAAGTTGATACAAAACATAACTATTCTTACTAAGTAGTGTTTTACATTTGTTCTTTACTCATATAGATGACAATATCAAGTAAACTGGAAAGGAAAATCTGACCTAGAAAAGGTACCAGCATATTAATTAAAACATACTGTCTGTCCCTTACTAAATTATACATTTCTAAATCTTTTAGAAGCATGCTTTTTCAAAAAACTCAGGGGATTTGCAGTTGCCTACCAAGCTTTTCATTTCTAGGTCACTTGTTAAATCTACCCCAGGTCAGCACTGACTGAAAATTATTACTGTCTGGCAGCTGTTTTGTAGTCTACATAAAATGAATTAGTGGTTTCATTCCGCTTCCTAATGGACAAGTGGCCCCATCTTACACTTCGACCTAAATGACACCCTGTTGACTACTGCAGGCAAAGAACTAAATAAACTCTTTTTATTCTGTAGGTAGGTCCTCATAGTTAGGAATGAGACTGGTGGAACCCTCGGAGCTATTATAGCACTACTTTACAAAAAATAAAGCCCTCCATCTATGGAATTCCATGGATGTCTGTGTGTATGTGTACTCACATACGCATGCAAGAAACCAGAGGAATAATCCACTAAGGTTTCCTGTTTAATAGCAGTAGAAAGAAAATTGCTATTTGATAGAGATAAAATGATATCCAAAATGTTTTAATAATAACATGATGGACAAACAGAAAAAGAGAATTCCGATTTAACAGGAAGAGGTGGAAATTATAACATGATCCATATTTGACTTCTGTTCATTGTGCTCTACTCGCACTGGCAATAAAACAGGTTTTCCTGTCTTGAAAGCCCCCAGTCTTACACTTTCACAAGCATTGCATTCCCTTCTTTCTGGAGTAGACATAAGCACAAATGCACCAATATGTATTATTAAAGAACTTTATGTCTGTCTATTTGTACTTAAAGTATTTCTCACAGAAATAAAGAGTCAGTAAGTCCATTATTTTCTCTGCTTTCTCTTGTCCTTTTTTCTTGGATGATAAATAAGTCTCTGTGAATCTGGTACTATCCCTGTCCATACTGAGCTAGGATAAATTTCCCCTTAAGCCCCCATTTTCCTCTGCATTTTCATTTGCCATTGTGCTCAGCCTGCAGCAATTCAAACAGACCTGCTCCTTGAGTGAGAAATCTTCACCTCTTCCTATCTAACAGGATAAGGTTGCCTTTCTATGGTTTTGTGACAATTGAAAACAAAGAAGAGGGACTATCAACTTCATCTGTCACCGTCTTTTCATGCTCTTTTCCCTCAATGACCCTACTGTCTCAGTTCCTATTTGTTTGCTTCTTCTGAACTTATTGTTCGTCCTTCCTTCTTTGCTACTCCTCACTTATTTCACTGTTTAACCTAACTTTTCCCAAAGCAGCCTTCATTCCACAAATAAAAAGCTGTTAACTTCAAGGTAACTTCTCCACCTTGAGAACAACACCAGGATCCATGTTGTGCTCAGCGCCAATTATTCTTTTTGAAAAGCCAGACGCATGTTAGACTGGCTCCTAGGGAGATTACATTTCTGTTATTAGCACTTGCAGGTAAATAATTGAGCTGATATTGATCCTTCTGTTATTTCATGTATGATATTTTCTGTTGGACAAGCTATTCTGGGATGATTGTACATAGGATTTATTTCATTATTATATGTACAAGCATTGTATATACAGTCTTATTTTCACATGTTGCCCTTTTATCCTTTACCACTAAGTTAATTCCCTTTTTAGTTTTATTCTGTGGGCCCTGCTCACCAGCTAGTTCTCTGAGTAGGAATTTACCTGTATGGAAAGTGGTTTCCACGTAATGAATATTACAAAGAATCACAGGCAGACTTACCAGTGTTTTGTTACCCAGAACTAAGAGTCCTTTCAGGGACTTTAGAACAAAGAACGGGCATGAGGCCAGTTAAACACTCACTGCCATTTCTTGTCCATCTGTCCCTCACTGGAGTGTAAGAAGTTGCACAAGTTTTGCTTTGTAATCAACTAGACATTATCTAGAAGTAAATACAACCTGTTTTTCTGTATTACATTGCTTCTATTTCATTGTGTAAATCCAATTTATAAGAACAGACACAAATGCACATTCAAATTCTACAGAGCATTTAATATTAAAAGACACATTTTGGTAGCATGACAAGCTCCCATTCCAATAATGAACAAAACCAACTTTCCAATGCATTTGCAATTGTGGTTGTATTCCCTAATATCTAACAGAATGCACCCAAAGTATTTGCTGTTTAGACTGCAGCCTTTTCCTCAGTGGGGCATTAATTTAAAAAAGTCTAAGAATACAGTTAAACTTCGCTTTTACCATGTCAGTCACTGACCTCCTCCTAACCCTTAGGTTCTGGCTCTGCATGTTTACATTTTGCTTTTACTTGCCTCTTCTTGCCTTTGATTGCTACCTTTCTTATAGGAAACCACCTTGCACTGGCAATAAGACAGACAGATGATGAAAAGGCTCTTCTGTCTCTTTCTTCATAAGATTTGAATTGTTTGTGTTTGACTATTATTCAAAGACTACCACATAACAGGTTATGACTGGCCGCTCTCGAACCTTCTCTACAATAGCCAATAGGTTCTTGCACAGTCAGTCCAGAACTACTGAATTAGTGATTTTGATTGTGTTTTTGTGATAAACAGCAGTACAGAACATGACTGATTTTATATGCTACTCTAAGATCCGTGTTTTCAAGGTACAAATACACTTGATACAAGCAGTACAGTTGCTGTGTTGGTCAACAGAGAATTGCACACCAGCTCTGGCATAGATTTATGGCTTGGACACTAAAATCTGACATTTGTGGCTGAAAATTGCTTCTCTCTTAGAGCAAAATCAGGATTTTATGAACTACTCAATACTACTTTGTCTTTAGGCACCAGAAGGGTACTTTCTCAGCAGTTATTTCCATCTCACATAAAATTGATCTTGCTACCCTAATAGCACCTGAAATCCTAAAGAAAGGGACATAAACTCTTTTGAATTTAACAGAAATGCATCGTATAAAAGTTACACAAATCCTTAGGTTCTGTGATCATCAGGTATGTGATATTTTAACTTTCACAGACATTGCAGCTATCTAAGCAACAGAACTTCAGATCAGAACCTAGGATAATGGGACTGAACTAGGGTCAACAAGTCCCAACAAAACTGTCAAAGCAGTCAATTGCTTAAAATTATCCTTCATTGGGAAAATGTTCCTAAAGCTTGTTCCTCTGACAGTTAAAAACTGTTTCATGTTTTTACAATGTGTGTTCACCATGATAGCGCATTCAGGCAGTTGTGTGCAAATACTGGTCCAAGTGTTTCTTTTCCTTTCAGACGCCTACTATCCTGCTTCTTTGTCCCTTTCAACATTCATTTTGTGAACTGAGGAAAAGAAGGCCTTTCAGGCACCTCTTGCAGGAGCAGCTCTCCATTCCATACTTCACCCCGATCATCCTTCTCTGCACCTTTTCCATTTGAATTAATTGTCTTGCTAAGAATTGTAAAAAATATTTCAGAAGACACCTTTCCAGTGCTCTGTATGGCAGCAATAGTACTTCTTTCTCCCTTCAGTATACCCTACTTGATACACCCAGTAAGCAAGGATATCTCTTTCTCAGCTGCACATGAGAAATTCAGACTCATCCTGCAACTGGCTAATATATTTATGTTTTTCTCCCTTCTGTCACGTCTGAGGGTATCTCAGTCTCAACAGTGACACCTCATTTTCCACAAGTAGTGAATTTCAGTAGCTTACTACTTTTTGTCCCAAAGCTAATGCAAATTACTAAGTGTATCTTGAAGAGCTCTACTGATTGCCTTCCTGCAGCCTACTATTCCCTTTCAGTGTCATCACTGTCATTTCCCTTTATACACTTCCTCATTCATATTACATACATTGTATTAATTCCCACAAAATCTAGCTTAACAAACCAAGATAATCAACACTCAAATAACATCATATGAAATGCTTTACTAAAGTCCAGACAAGTGGAATCTACTCTAGTTCCTTTGTCTAGAAAATTATTTATCAATGCAAGCTATTAAGTAGTTCTAGGATAGAGTAGTATAGAATAGAATCATTAAGGTTGGAAAAGACCTCTAAGACCATCTAGTCCGACCGTCAACCCAACACCACCATGCCTGTAATATGCCTTTATAAATTGAACTTCCTTTTTGCTGTATTTTCCATTTACTTCCACACTTTTAAATATTCTTCCCACCGGAGGTTGTTCTAAAGCTTTGCATGCTAATAAGACAACTAAAGCAATAGTAGCCCATGTTACTTTTTTTAAATGTAGGCCCTGCATTTGCCATTCAATAGTCACATGACTTTGTTCTGGGTTTGACAGATTTATTAAAAACTGCTTCAAGACTTCTCATTTAACATGGCTCGCTCAGAATTTGAAAGAGGTGATATAGTTCTTCTGATCTGGTCACATAGCACTTCTTCAGCTTTGCTTCCACATCCAGTAGGGCAGTTCCCATTTCTATATACTCATTCATACTTATTCACATTAGATGTCTTCACCTTTGTCCACTTATTCATCACCACCAATGTTTTTGAAAGGTGAGAAAAATCTATGATTAGTTTCTCCCCTCAGCTGAATTACAATGCTCCTCCAACTAGACTTAGATCCTTTGTAGATCTATGCCAAAGCAGCAGAGGAGGATTAACAGGCTACTCCATGGAAAATAAGTATCCCACTTTTCTCTAAAATATATTTAGAAATCTTTCTAAGACTGACTTGTAAGATAGATGCTAAAAACAGATCAAGTCTTTTCTAATTCCTAAGTGCATTTTGACAAATTCCAGGAATTGAATAGTTTCTTTCCAAATTCAGCAAAATGTTATATATTTTGCATTGAACATGATGCTGGAGTAAAGTGGTTTCTTAGTTTGGTTTCAGTTTTAAACCGCACAACAATCAATCCTTCCCAAAAGACTTTATTTTGGTGGAATAACTGTTATGAAGCAACTTTGCTTTGACATCTTCTTTGCTTAGAAGAGAAGAGGGAATAAAAAACACAGCTTTCAAACCACAGAGCAACCGTTGAAAACTTAAAACCACAATACCCAAGAACAGACTGAGCCTATGATTACCTAACACAAAATGTGGTTTAAACTGGGCATCATACCAAGTTTTTCACAGAAACCCGAGGGGAAAATGGAGTATAAGTATCCATGGTTACAGTGACCCTTGCTTGGCACCTGAAGAGATCTTTCTAGAAAAAGACAGGTAGAAACATTTATCAGGGTCCTCAGAAGTAGCAAGGCTTCTTCCTGTTTTTATAAGTTTAAAAAAAGATAAAATAGCACTTAGTACAGACTGTCCTGAACACAGACTGTAACCTAGAAATATTTTTAGAATTCCCCTCTTGTATGTTTTTCACAGTATTCACTCAGTACTGAAAAATAACCTCAGAAATCTAGAACCGTCTACTTAAAATAATGGCAAATTCCTAGAATAACAAGTTAATTTATAAAGTGAGTATTTCAAGACTAAAGTCTTTCTTCCCAGGTTAGTTGCACTGAACTCATGAATGAAGGAACAGGATCATAGGCTACCATTTTTAATGGAAAAATTTTGAAGTGTAAATTAAGCTAAATTGGAACCATTGCTGCTAAGTATTAAAGCTTCTATGCTCCCTGTGCTTCTGCTCAGCTATACCCATAATGATATAGCTAAACACAGACAACAGTTTGCTTGAATGGCATTTTTTTTTTTACTTCTTCACTGACACTTACTCACCTGTTCTCTGTTTATATGTACGTTTGGGGAAGATTTTTTTAAAATGTATGCTGATGCATAACTAGGATTACTGAAGCGTGAACAAACATGCACATGTGAACAAATCATGACAACTGATTTTCTAGATGCTTCTCCTATGTGTGCAATAATCTGTTGAGACAGTGAAAAAAAGAGAGCTGAACTGAGTTTGGATGGTAAGTTCCTCTCTCCCTGGCAGAGGGGAACACAGCTATCTCACATTAAGGTCCAGGTACAAGCCAAATGCAGTCCGCCTTCTTGTGAAAAAAGAAAAGGCAGGAAGAGATTTTTAATGTCCTTTATTTTCTAGGGTGCTTATCTTCTATTCTTTATGCTCCTTAAGGATTCTGCCTCACCTTCTCTTGCAGAGGTGAGGGCTCCACAGTTCCTCATAGCAGACTGTTGCTGAATCACCCAACTGTATAGATCTGATCTGGGTTAGGCATTAGCAAGCTATCACTTTTCTGTCAAATCAGCCAGCGTACATGCCATGACTTTGTAAAGTCTTCATTCCAGCCATTATGGGAATAACGTGGATGATGCATGAAGTTTTGTTCATGGTTCATGGTTCAGCATGAAGTTTGTTGCCTGTTCCACCTTCTAAAAATGAATTTGAACCAGTAAGATGAAAGTTTAGCAAGTTCAGTTGTAAAAGGTTAGCTCTTTATATCTGTGGCTGGAGCACTCTTTATGCAGTAAGAGATACCCGGAAAATTGTATTTACCTCCCCATTAAATCAGAAACAGAGGTTCAACATCCCAATAATTTCTTCAAACAGTTCTCCTGCCTTTATAGAGGTTGGTCACCTAATGACTGAGAAGAAATCATACCCTGTGACCTCAGGGATTATTTACAAAGATTAGGCTCCAGGTCCTACCTACCAAATTTTCAAAACAGCAGGATTAAATATCACTATTCACAACAAATCAGCTCAAAATAATAAGTGTGTAATATCATTCTCATTTCACTGGCAATTAACGAACAGAGAAAAAAAAGTACCTGCCATAAATATTTCTACAGCTCTCTATCTATACCCTCATATTTGACTATAAATAAATGGATGTAGCAGGCTGTATATGTGTATTTATTCATGGTATTTAAGCAAGTACTGTATATAGAATCATAGCATCATAGAATCATTAAGGTTGGAAAAGACCTCTGAGATAATCTAGTCCAACCGTCAACCCAACACCTCCATGCCTATTAAACCATGTCCCGAAGTGCCACATCTACATGTTTTTTGGACACATATAGAGGGCTTGACAGCAGCTCTTAAAATTTGGCAACACTTAATGGAGATTTTTTGGTTGTTTTAGAAATGTTGGGTCATGTTTTCAACAGTCATCAAACTGATGGACAGTTACTGAGTAAATGCTATCAATTATATTACCTAAGTAGGAAGCACTGACTCAAAAACATAAACCCAGTCTTAATCCTGCATCTCCTGCTAGAGAGAAGGCCATATCTCAATGGAATACGGCAAACCTGGCTTCCAGCAGTAAAAAAATATTTGGAATTCTAAAGGGAATTTTCAGGGAAACAGTGGGAGGAGAGGCCCAAAAGAAACGATGGGAACGCACATCACCAGATTTGGGCAACTCCCCTACTTGCTGAAGAACAGATTCAGTCACCAATTTTGAGAGGAAACAGAGACAGGAGCAATCCCTGGCATGCAGATTCAAAAACAAGTATCCAAGCTGAGGTTCAGCACCCATATGTACAGACTTTACTTCAAAGCTGTTGCAGTAAAATTAAAACATTTGTGAGCTTCAGACTGCTAAACTGAGCTAAACAGGAAGAGTTGTTGCTCCTACTCTGCTTTCAGTGCCACTTTTTAGACACAAAACAAGGCAGCAAGTAAAAGAAACTATTTCAGCAAGCTCAGAAGCTCACCACATGTGAAAAATCAATACCTACTGCCACATCCAAAGAAAGGAATTTGAAGAAGTGTGTGAAAATGATAAAGAAAACATGGCACATGCTAGCATATTTTGCTACATCCCAAGCACACAGTTCCATGGACACCATTTCAACAAAAGATTGATCAAAAACTTTCAGGGCTGAAACACAACATCAAAATGCTATTTCCATTGTGTAGACTGAGCAGGCTAAATGTACTTGAATGTAAATGGGTGTATGTTGATCCAGGTAACTGTGGGCACTGCTAGTAGCAGGGGTATGAGGACATGGTCTGGTGGACCTATTTTGAGTCATAGAATAATTCAGGTTGGAAGGAACCTTCAGAGCTAGACCAGGTCACTCAGGGCCCTGTTCCATTTATTAGTCTCCAAGTAGCTATGTTCTGTTTACACTGGTAGAAGCAGCAATGCACAGTCCCAGGTATAACTGTATCTCTAAAGCTATGTATTAAGGAATCATGAAATTATGAAACCACATACATGTGTACATGAATATCTGAACTAGATTTTCTAATTTTATCCATATGCTCTTAAGACAGGAATATAGCATGCTCTTAGCATGGGTCCACAGAAACAAATCCTGTCCTTAGTAATCCAAACAGAACTGTGAGCAAGTTCCTAATGGAATTTTACAGCATGAAGGAACATCGTAAGAAGCACATCTCATAGCTAAACAGAAAACCAACTGAATCCTATGAAAGCCCAAATCCTACCTGGTTATAATAAAGAAATTACTTGTGATAGAATTAGGCAGGTTTTCCTTTGTTTTCGTAAGCCTGATCTGACTGCAGTTCTGGGAAAAAACACTTCAACATGTCTCCAGAAGTGTTCTGCTATATAATCATCAAAGATAAAACCTTCAGCTTCAGTGATATGCAAATGAAGACATGTTTGTTAAAAGGATTAACAAAGTTGTTCAAAGCATCTTTTTAGTCTACTCTGCTTCCAAACAAACAATAAACTGTCCGCATGCAGTGAGATTTGCTAACCCATAAACATAGCCAAATGGAGGAAGAAGATCAGAACCTTAATGAGTTCGTTCCCCTTTGAATTTCAGCTGATCAGTGTCACCAATAATTTCAACAGGCTCTAAAATAAGCACTTTCTGTCTTCAAAGTGCCTTGCAAACATCAACCAATTAATCCCTACAGCTCTCCTCTGAGGTAGGTAAGTAGGTATTGTTATCCCCATTTTACAGTTGGGTGAACACAGTCAGAAGGGTTAAGTGATTTGCTGCAGGCCACAGATGGAGGTGGGATTAAAACACAAGAGTGACTATGATTCCTTTTAGAGGACAGCACTTTTTTTTCCTGCTGACTTTTCTGTGCTGACTAGACATCTTGGCCTTGTGGCACTACTTAAAGCAAACAAAATAAATTCTCCTTGTTAAAAGCAAGGAACCACAAAGAACTCTGTCTTTTGTGCCAGTGCTGATAACATTTTTGTTGCCTTATACTGATGTACAGCTTTTCCTTTAATTTTGTTCTGATCATGCCAGTATCGTTCCTTTCATACAGGGACTTATTCCTGTGGTAATGTAACAAGCTACCAATTGAAAGATATGTCCTGCTCCCTTGCAGATTTTATTTCATGCTTCTGCTTTCAAATCGGTAAATGTAGGTGGCACCCTGCCCATAAGTTGGGCAGACACACTCCTTCCAGGATCAGGGTAACAGTTGGTAGGCTTGTTCCACTGCAGCACAGGCAGAAAGAAATGGAGACAGGGAGCTTTGAGAATCAAGAGCCAAGCAGGCCATTAACTGAAACCCAACTCCAGCAAACTGCTTGTAACCGTTCTAACAGGCGTAAGATTGATACCTTTCCCACTTCAACAGAAAGATCAGATGGAAAAGGCAGAGTATATCCTTTTCCTCTCTACGTATACAACTTCGGGCCACTTGAAGACCCATTTGTCATTAAGTCAATCCAGTGTATGGTGATAAACATTTGAGTTTTATAAGGAAAACACTTTTCATCCGGTGGTAAGTAAGTCCACAACATCAGCTCCCCGGAGTATTTTTCAGAATAGAAAAATCCACTACTCAAAGCTAATGTCTTGCAAACCCTGAGCACATTTGCTGCTATTTTTTTCAGAAGACACTCCCCCCACTTTCAGAAGCCTTCCAGTACAGGAACTGACACGTACAGAGAAAATCAGTGAATCTTTGAAAATTATTCACTCCCTACTATACAGTACAGTGATTTCAGCCATATTGCTGGTTATGTATTTTTAAGACACAATCATCTATGTGTCCTGAAAAGATAGCTCCATTAGTGCTAAAAAATAAGGAACCGTTTATCAGTACACCGTTGTCACTCATACATCACATAAACCACCTTTGTGTTAAGTGTCTCTCACAGACAATGGTGTCATCAAACTTTTATTAGCTAGAAGTTGACTTTGTTAACGACACTCGTGAAGCCTTCAGATTAAGTCAGTCATTTAACATCATTAAATAAAATGAAATTTATTTTTCTACTTCTGTGGGTACTGGGTGTTTTTCCCACTAGAAAGGTTTATTAGAAACTATTTTGCTCTTGCATGACCAGCACTTATGCCTCTTTTTAGAAGACAAAAAAATAGGTTAATGATTCACAACCTGAGGAATTGTATTGTTAGCATAACAGTGTAAGAACACGCAGGATTTCGAATCTCAGAGGGCATGTTTTCAGTAACAAAAATCCTTATTACATGGGTTAGGAAGGGTCTGATTTTCACAGTAATTCTGTGACCAGAAAAACATGTGATGCAAAACATAAGCTTGGAAATGGCTATTTGCTAGCTCTGTCTTAAGAAGATTCATAGCCAAATCTGAATTACATGCTCTGCAGAAACAGCTCCCTTCTTTCATCACTTTGGAAATCATTAACTTGCCCGAGATGGTCCTTCCTGCAACAAAGGAAGTTTTCACGTGGATTTTCTGATAGGAGAAACAAAAGCGATCGTAGATAACAAAATAGCAGTGTGAATGATAGTTTTAGAGGACCTTCATCCAGACAGGGTTCAGTGACATCTCATCAGATAGGGTAGCAATCCCCACATTTCCCCCCACTCAGCGCTACCATGCTTCAGGGCTAATCCATGGAACTAGATCATTCCTCAGTTCTGAATTTCTTATGTTATCTACGAACACAAATAACTCAGTCACTGTCCTGTATCCCATTAATTAACGAAACCGATTTTCACGTAATACGCTTTGCTGTTACTGGTCTGTCCGCACAGTGAAACGGAGGTGTGGCAACACTCGCCTGCTTGGGCTGCAATTACACTTGCAGTTCCGTGCGTAGACGCCCCACATGTCAATGCACTCCATGCTACCCACCCCAATAAATAACCAACCAGCTCCTAAACTTGTCAAATAGCTCTAGAGTTCATGTACATATATATGTATATTTTTTGCTCATCTGCAACCATTGCCACCAGCCACCTGCACTACAAGCATATTTTAATGTCCCGCACTGCATGCATAGCAGTGTTTAATCTTCTATGCCCCCCTGAGATGAGAATATGTTCTCTGTAAAAATACATCTGTCATCTATATGAATTTCTGGCAAGGTAGGATCCAATTTTTCCTAAAAGTTCATCTCCCCCATATGCAGCTCCGCATCGCGATTAGTTTTTTAGCACCTGCTCAGCATGCGTATTTCTGAAACTCTGGTTCACATGTTTGCAAGTTCAGCAGGCTGGAGAGCCTTTCAGGCAGCACACCCTTGCTGAAAACGGCACGGCAATTGCTGGTGCCATGAGCTGGGCATCATCCATGAGTGGAAAAGTGAAAGATGATTAGATAGACATGATCCTACTCATCCGTGTATAAAAAGCCCTCATTTGCTCAGTTATCTGCCTGGTCATCTAATGCCGGGCTGCAGATTAGTCGGGGCATGAGTTTTCCTATTTGTACGTCTGGAAAGCGGTGAACACATCGCAGGTTCTACGGAAAATAAGGAATGAATAGCAATAATTATAATTTTGTCACACTTGTTTTTAAAGAAGTTCAGCAGAGTAGAATTATGGTAACGTTAAGGCTAGGATTAGTATCTAAAAATGGGGATTCAGTAGATTTTTTGTTTCTACAGAATTCTAGCATGGTATCCCTCTCAAATTTTTCTGCATATAAACTCACAGTAGATACTGAGTTTTCTGAAGACTGGTAATTCCTGAGTTATAATCAATTAAAGTTTGCTTTTAATGCGACTTGTATGTGATATGTGATATTCCAGACCTGCTAACAAAAGACGAATTACTATCAAATTACGATGTAGTTAAAGTACATAATCACATTGTAGGTCATGTTTTACATGCCACGTTTTTAACAAAAAGAAAGATTATTAGTGTTATTAATCATAACCAAACTCATACTCAGTGTAGTGCATGAGAAGGAGTTCTAGAGCTTTTAGGGGAAGAGTAAGAGGGTGACTCTTGTCAAATACCTGGAAATAATCTTTGCATCTGAAACTGGTGGCTAACTCGGAGCACGTAAACTGGTAACAGGGGCATTTAAGAGCAAAACTTTGGTCAAACTTTCATTTTAGCTATCCCTTGAGCATCATATCCTACCAGCGTCATTTGAGCATATTGCTATTACATAAAGAACGCCCTTCTCCCTTCTTCTTCTTTCCACTCCAAATTCCAACTGTAAAGAGTAAATCTACACAACTGAATCAATTATTCCCGATACAGTTACTCACTATGATGTGAGTTGTGAAACTGGGGATAGGGGAGGACACGACACGCTATTCTAATCAAAATCTTTTCTGCAAATTGGTTTACCTGCATTAGTATCAACAGTACTGAGACCCCGGAAAGAACTGTAAAGGAAATCCATGATTCTGTTTTATTTTTCTTTATATTTGCGCTGGTTTTCCCTTGCAAACCTATCATATGACTACTATTTTTATCTGACATACACAATTTCAGTTCTCTCTCCCTCTCTTTTTTTTTTTTAAGATTACCCAACTACTGGAAACTGATCATGACTGAGGATATTTGCTACCAAGCTTGAGATTAAGGTGAAAGACAAGCAGCGTCCCTGATAATAGTGGGCAAAGAAAGAGCTCCCTGTTTGCTCTTTGTAGATGACAAGACATTGAGCCCGTAAACCCACGGTTTTAGATGAAGTTGGCAGCACCGTTATTTTGACAACGTTTTCTTCTCTTCCCGATTTCTGTTGTTGCCTGAACACTTTTCTCTTGGTGTTCCAAGGCTTTTTGGAACAATGAGCCATCGCCGCACCGCAGACGAAGCACCTGCG